>JBANCZ010000947.1:0-26573 GCA_037040025.1 Sphaerogastrella javana | reverse complement strand
AAATATTGTGTGCTATGGAAACGGAGAAATAAAACGTACATACGAGAAGAAGCAACAAAAAAGAAAACTATGAATCAAGATAAATTCAGTTCATAAGAAAAGATAAGGCATATTATAATCGGATGTGTCCGAATTGTCATTACTCAAACAGATTCTTCTATAATAAGCCAATCGGTCGGATGATGATGTTGAGTAGATAAATGCCCTGCTCTCTAGTATGCTCATTCAACAATATCTGTTATAAGACACGGGGGAATTTACATTTTAAAGTGGGGTTTCATTTATCACAAAAAAAAAAAAAAAAACTTTATTGTGATGGGGGCATAGCATAAAATTACGAATATTTCATATAATTATTAAAAACATAAACATAACGCTTAATGTATGTTTTAGAAACATACGTAATAATCTTTTTTACAGTGACTTGGTATCTCATATTATAACATTGCAGATACACAATCAGCTGTGCCCTATGATCGAATCATCGATCATTTTTCTGCATTTTGAGTACATTTTGAATCAGCATATTTGTGTCTATGCAAAGTATAAAAATTGTGTTTGTGTATATGAATGAAAAATGACTTTGGTCTTCGTATGGTACATACCATAATACATCTATCCTATGCTGATGTTTGGAAATGTTATAGTTTTAAAGTCTCGGTATTCATACGGACGGACATTGCTTAATTGACTCAATACACGGTTCTGATCAATCACTCTTATGATAAACAATCTAAATATGATTAGACCCTTTTAAGATTTGAAGAACAAGATCTTAAAATTAGTATGATTTGATCAGATTAGAGTATTCAATATATTCGATTATGAAGATCTACATTAATTCAGTCGCATATAAATGCACCATAGTATTAATAGGCTAAATGATCTGCTAGAGTTAAAAGACAGAAAATGAGAGTAAATAATATAGACTTTTGTGTGAGAAGAAGTTGTAGGTAAGAAAAGCAAATGAAACTGAAAACTAAAGGACTGCATAGGCTGCATAGGTGTATTAGCCAGAAAAGCGGAATCTAAAAATCATTGAATCTGTACACATAGGAATTTGATAAATGCTCTTCTGTGTAGACAGTGTTTCGTACTTACATCGTGCTGTTGGTGTTGATATTTGTTGTACATGTCGATGTAGTTGTAGATGATATATATGTATATATATGTATATATATATATATATACAAATATATATGCATATATATAAATACGCATGTGTATGTGCGGTAGTATGTGTATTGGACAACACATTGAAACACATACACATGCATTCATTTGATTTGTTGAATGATATAACATGTTTGTAATACAATTCGTTTATATAGTTTTTTTTTTAAATTTTGTGATTAGTTCATTTTTTGATGTTTAGTTGATGGAATTTTTTGTTGTTGGTTTTTTTTTTGCGTTATTGAAAATTTGGCTCGGTGAATTTTCGTATTGATTTTTTTTTTTATTAATTTGTTGTTGTTGTTGTTGTTGTAAACAAATTGATTGTGATTGTGATGATGCATATTCGTTGTTGCATTTGATATTGATATTGATATTGATATTGGTGTTGGATTTTGTAATAATTACATAATACGAGTACAAATGTGTGATTCATGTTGTTGTTGTTTTGTTCAATTTGTTTAAGTTATATATAATATATATATTGTGGTACAGTTGCGTTTCCCGATTTGACCAATTTTCGAGGGTATTCAAAGTCAATCAAACGAGTATATGTACAGTCATGTACACGCATATGTCCATTTGCATACATGTGCGTGTACATCAATTAATTTGTAATGGTGTTGATCAAATTTATTCGGTTTCAAATTGTGAGTATGTGTTGGTGGGGGTGGTTGTGATCGTGGTCGTGGTGGTTGTGGTGGTTGTGGCGGTTGTGGCGGTTGTGGCGGTTGTGGCGGTTGTGGTGGCGGTGTTGGTGGCGGTGTGAGAATGTTAAATTGCATTCGAATTGCGTGGTTGTTTATTCGATTATCGATATCATGTATTTAATTTTTTTTTTGATTTTTTGTTTTTGATTTTTGTTTTGTTTTGCATTCATCGTTATTTGATTTGTTTGATTCGGATTGGTTTTTCCCGATTTCGAGACCACATTTCGTATTTGGTATTCGTTTTCGTACACAAATAAATATGAAAAAGGAAATTAAAAAGAAATATGATTATTATTTTCTGAATTCGGTGATACTTTAAAAGTAAATCTTTTGTTTTTGTTTTTCTTTTATCGTTTTGTTTTGTGTATTTTGAATGCACAAAATAAATGCAATATCACAAAAATTAAAGAAACATCGTTTGTGAATTATTTGGTGATTAACGTATATATATATATATAAGTAAATTTAGATAAAGGTATATTATATATATTGTAATAAAGGTATATCAATATTTTTCATATATGGTAAAATATACCTTAAACAAGTTCAATTTCAAAAATTATGTACGCTTTTCCTGTATTCTATGTGCTTAAAATATATTTGCTTTACCACTTATTATAATTTACTTGATTAGCATATATTTTTCGATCTAGTCGTTGAAGGTATATGGTTATAATAAAGGGAGCTAAGCAAACTCTTTATAAATGTTTCCTTATTTATCAGTCGTTTGGACTGATGACCACCCAAATAATATCGAAAGAAAAAACAACAAAATTATCTACAAAGGAAGACACATTTTTATCGTAATTAATTTGAAATAAAATTGTAACTTAATTTCTATAACTTATTTTCTATCCATCAAATATCGTAAATGCTCTTAATCGAACTTATCAAAGTATTTATCGATTTAACGATTCTGTTAATCAACATACACACACACACACACACACACATATTTATATACATAATCACATATACGATCAGTTGATCGATCTGCGGTAACCTTATAAAAACCATTCAATCAAAAACTGTTGACAATTGAGGTTGAGTTGAACGACTTCTTGGGAAAGTACTACAGAATGCTGTAAAACTAAGAATGTAATGTTACTATCACAATATTTATATTTATCTTATTCGATTATCTGATTACCAGGAGTTGTTCCACGCGAAAATCTTAACCGATTTAAGATATTTGTAAGTACGACGTGCTTCTAAAAAATATCAATTTGTATTGCTTATCAGTACTCTACTATGCCTTTAATGATAATTTCTGACCCAACGTTTAATAACCATTCATCGCAATCGCTATCCTTAATACGTATGATATAATTTCCATTTCAATGCTATTTACTAGACATTCAAACATCCAAACATCCAAACATCTTCACATCCTCACATACAAACACATACTCATGCCCGTTTTAAGGCAATACTTAAGTGGTTGTCCTGGAGCAAAAGGGTGAGTAGAAAAAGGTGAGATAGTAAAAATCAATACGTATTCATATATTTATGGTATGCATATACATATACCTATGTGTGTACATACATATTTATATGTATGTATACATATATACATATGCATATACACATAATATTCGTACGAATGATCAGTGGTAAATATTTACGATATTTCACAATAAGCATAGATTAAGTAGTTGCATATTTTCATTATCGCTATTTAAAGTATTTAGATTACTCATTAGATTGATTTGTTGTAGCATAACGGCCTATATAAATCGTCTATAATATAGTATAGTAAATGTATATGCCTCAAATTTACCTAACATATATAAAAAAAAAAATGTGATCAATTAATTACCCCGAATTCCATCCACAGAGCATCCACAATACTGCCTAATACAGTAATCAGATCGAATATGTTCCACGGATCCTTGAAGAAGTTCTACAATACAAATGGCAGAACATTAAAAAATCAATGTAAATATGAAAAAAACATTTTATTTGAAGTTGTGTGTGTATGAGTTATATACACTTGATCACAATCAGAATCAGAAAACATACCTTGACACCAAATCCAATTATTTTGAGCACGGTTTCAACACTAAACATGCCTGTGAATCCCATGTTGATGTATTTGAGTGATTTTTCATACATCACACCTTGATTATGGTACTGTTAAGATGTTCGATTATCATTAGTGTATATATTCAAACATACAAGGAATTTTTATTGCACGAAAATGCATTCTATTACATCTAAGTATTCATATGTAGTGTGGTCAACAAAGTGGAAAGGTCTGTCTTTATTTTTCCTCACATTTACACAAACATATTGTTATCATATTATACCCATAAATATTTCAGTTGACAAAAACTGCATATTACCTTCATCATTAGTAAAAGCGTGTTGAACACAATCAGCATCATTATGAAGTATTCAAACGGTGTAGACACGACGATCCGCCAAACTTTGTACTTGAAAGTATTACGATTTTTGGGCATGTAACGTTCGAGCGGGCGAGCTCCAATGGTAAAGTCAATGCAGGATTTCTATGAGGATAAGAGGGAATACATGAATACTTCAGAGTGAGTTATAAAACAAAGGCAAGTGGAGTAGAACTTATGTAGTCTTACTAAATGTTGAATTTGTATTATCAAAAGCAATGTGGAAATATTAAAGGTAACTAATTACAACAAAATGATTGATGATTTCTTACGCTCCATTTTTATTCAATACAGATAGTAATTTATGCGCACAATTAATACTATATAAAAATTGTGAGTGTATTAATTAATAAATTAATTATATCGTACAAATATAACGACAAATATAGACATTTTGTTGTTGCACAAAAACAAAATAAATATCAATATTAACCTAAGTTAATTCCTGCCTGTAGTGGGCATACGATTTTGCAATGAATATCTTGCTAGTCGTTGCTTTCTATTAATCAATTCATATCAGATGCATTACAAATTCAATTATAATAACTGTAACTGTAAACTGAAGAGGACATTGTTTGATAACTAAGAAAAACTAAGATAAAAAGTATAATTTTATTGCATTGGAATTTCAAACGGGGGACTCAATCCCAGTAACCCGCTCTGAATGTTAAAACTAAAGTAACGTTAATAATTTTGATTAGCTACTTAAAATTTAGAACGTAAATCGAAATCTGAATTAAGAAAAGGAATAATATTCATTAAATGTTCTTTTGAAAAGTAGTTACTCGTTGAAATTGAATAAAATGTACATATACATTGATTGCTTCATTATTTATTCATCTAGGACATACTTACAGTATTTTATTTGTAGGTTAGACTCAGCAACTCAATATAAGACGTTTAGCAACAACGCTGACTTAACGATATACATCGTTAAATATTCAACATTAACGTTAAATATTTAATGATCATCGTGAATATTAATCAAAATCTTTACTTTCCGGTAAATGTTCAGTCTTTATATTTTCTTTTTTTTAAGGGTTTCGCTATTATCTTAATAAAACTCAAAGTCTAACTATTCTGTAAAAAAAAAACGCTATATAACATGGTCACAATTATTTATATATATAGAGAAGAGAAGCGAAACCATACTAACACAAGGGTAATTTAGATACTAATTAAGCTGTTCTAGATTTTTAGAATTCATAAAAATAATACTATAGTATTAATAGTATTGATCTACACACACACACACGTATTGAACAATGTATTGAAGATTATTAAAATTTCTGACAGGGTTGAATACCTTATACATTCGTTTAGCTAATCTGGTAAACTTTCTAAGTATATATATTACATACAGAGAAATGTACAAGGGTAGTTTGCTAGATAGCTACATAGATAGACTACGGAAAATGTATAAAAAGTTTCAAATGTTGTGACTGTACTGTGTTAAATGGGTAGCTTGTAGGTAATGTATATTAAAAGCTGTTGACAGTCGCCAAAATTATATAAATTTGTATTTAGTTTTTTGCATTTTTTATAAGAATAACTTTGCATATAATAAGTAGAGGAATGGTTCGAATACACATTGGGTAAACAGGCGATTTTTTTATAAATTAATTGTAATGCCCAATTTAACAATTCGCCTCGATATTTAGTAAGCTTTTGGTTTTTTAGTATATTCGTACATATTCTATTATTGAAATAATATTCCCACTTCATGCTATCACCCTGGTACTCTATTAACATATTTAAAAATTCCGACACCATTGTTATTTCTTTACTGATCGTAATGAAAAAGTAAGTTTATTTGGTATATATATATATATGAAATTGCGCCCGTTACGTTGAATTAAAATTAGATGGGATCGATTAATGGGTCAGTGGAATGAAGTATTTAGAATTGCACACAATCATCGAGTGCGTAAGTTATACACCAATTCAAATGCGAAATTTTTTACTTCAAGCTTTTATTCTTGCCGAGATCTATAAACGCGTTTATTGGCTGATGAACATGACCGATTTGATCAAGTATACGTATACTCTACGGCGACTACCGCACCTCCATATTATCTAGTATCTAGAATAGATCAGTACAAAATGAATAAACCCTTTTGTGTAAAAAAACTAGCATGCTTATAAAATTGCCTGTTTACCCTTAGTGTACAGGTGACTTGTTGTGTATGTGTGTACATTTACGTGCATATTGAAATGAATTTTGTATTTGATATATGGTAAATCGAATAACGGTTTAACAATTACGGTTACGGTACACATGAAACACATTCAGGACATTGTTTAAACTTATTATTTGTTGTTGTTATTTTAATACTATTTTGTTTATGTTTTTTTGGTTGTTGATTAAAATTTAGATACGAATATTTAGTGTTTTGGGCTATCTCACCTGATTTTTGTCAATTTCACCATCTTGCAATTCAGCTTCGCCTTGCTCTTGAAATGTAATGATTATCAAGGCAACGAATATGTTGACAAAGAAGAATGGAAATACAATAAAATACACTATATAAAAGATGGACATTTCGATCCGGAAATTTTGTATTGGACCCCTATCTTCATATGTGGCAGCCATTGAGTGTTGCAAGACCCTATATAGATGATTACCATGATGTAGACGTAGTAGTAGTAGTAGTAGTAGTAGTTGTTGTGGTACATATTACAAAATTCATAACAAAACAATGACAAAGAAAAAAAGAAAACAATAAACACAATTTCATTATTCACTATACATATTATAGATATAAATATCATCATAATATACTGTATTAAAGGGTGTTTGGAGTAGTTCTATATGAGATATTAGTAATAGCAATTCATTTATCAAAACAAATTTTAAGAAAATGAACACATATTCGCTTACTGTGGCCATCCTTCGCCCGTCTGGACTGCAAATAATGTCAACATCGCGGCAGCGACATTATCATAATGGAAGCTGCGTGGTTTCCACACACGCCTCTCCTGTTTCGGCAGCAGTTCGTCCTCCTCGTATTTGAAATACGAGCCCCTAGTGTGGTTGATCGGTTGATGTGATTGATTGAATAGTGGAATCACCAGGTTTTCACAAATGTTCACACGTTTGCATTTTTTGATGTTTCATTTGTGATGATGGTTTTAGTTATTGTTGTTTTTTTTGTTTTTTAATTTTGAAATTATTAATATATGAAATATAATTCGACTATAAAACGTAATATAAAAAAAAAATAGTCGTTTATAATAAAAAGCACTACTACAGAAGTTAAATGTAAATGATAATTTAATTTAAAATACAGTAATGCATGATATCAAAAATCTCAAATTAACTAAAATTTTATTAAAAATTAAATTTTTTGTTGTTCTTTTTTTGTTGTTTCACTGTTTGGTTCTTTCGTATTTAATGTACTTTTTATATGAGAATATGATATTGTATGAAAGTTAGTAATGATAATTTGAAGAATTCTAATGATAGGTTAAAATGTGAAGTTAGGTGCAAGTAATAGTTTTTTTATACACAAAAATATACATATATATGTGTGTTGAAAATACATGAATATGGAGGAGAGTATTCCACTTTAAACTAGAGTGTAGTAGACAATATACAATTCGTGTTTGGATTTATATTTAACTTTGTCTAGCTGTGAATCAAGATTAACGAAAACAATACTGCACTATGATCAAAAAGCGTATATAGAAACTTCGAATACCAACAGTCAACATGGGTATATATTCTTGTATACAAGTACGTACAAGTATAATAACATACATATAGTAAAAGTTCTGTGAGAAAAAAATTTGGTAAAATTCTTAAGGTGAATTCGATTGATCATAAAAGTACATAGAACTAATGTTCTAATTGTTATCCTTAGTATCTAGCAAAAACAAAACAGTTTAACATGTCTTTCTACACAAAATGTTATGGCTTGTTGTTCGTTCGGCGATGTGTAACAAGGCAGCTGCGCTATCTATCGAGTGTTTGTGGTAACTAATGCACACAATGAGACATCTTAAAAATAATATAATCAAAATAAACATTTGTAGTCCCCACTTGAGCACGGATCAACCGAGATGGTACGCGACAGTTTCATACCTTGTACCTAGCAGCGATCGTTAATTTTGTCCAAAAAAAAAAATAAATTGCTAACTTAAAAGTGGTAAAAGTTGTATTTCATTATATTTCCAAATACATTTAAATTTGGTGTATCTAGGTCTACCTGTTTCCGAGATGGACGTGTTCGTATAGATACACAGGCGGACAGATCAACAGAAATAACTGAATTGACTAATCTTGATACTAATCAAAAACATGAACTTTATGGAGTCCGCCACGTCTCCATACAAACGTATATCTTTCTAAAGGGTTAAAATAAATACTATTCTATCGAAGCTTTAATACAAAAATTTGATTATATATTGTGATTGTCATTTAAAATTGGTGCATGTTTACATGTTTACAGACTTATGGATATGATAGAAAGGTTATGAATGATTAGGAATGGTTGTGTTGTACATGGTTATGTTAGGAATTTAGTGAATTAGTGAAATTATAGTAGTCAATTTACAAGTCCGAATTTAGCTATATAGATTTCATTAGTTTCCGATATTTATTGCTTGTGTAAGATACGCGTTTACTTTACTCAATTACTCAAACCCTCGACGCACATTAGGACTTTCAGACGTAATAAGGAGTAGTTGTAATTTACACATATATGTTGCAAAAGGTACCAATAGTTAAGAAATATGATGGAATAATTACAAATATGCCTATATACAACTTAGAATAGGATATACGCATATGCAATACGCTATGCAATTTTTTCGGTAACTAAAAATATAGATTCGATATCGTCGAATACAATAGACGTTTTTACTATATGTACACTATTTGATAAAAAACTAAGTTTGTAAAAGTGTACTTTGAATAATTACAAATGAAATAAATTTTGCAATATCAATATCAATATAGCGAACAGCATGAAAGACCTTAATGTGAATCGAGAGCAACAACTCATTAATTTACTTTTATTTACTTTTTTTCTTGTTATTAAGTGACAATGTATAATATTCGATTGAACTAATTTGAATGAGTAACGAAATGCTACGACTACGAAGAATAAACAAAAAAAGGAGTTTAGTTTTGTAATGTGTTCTTTTTCTCTTTTCTAATTAATTATATAGGAATGTTCTTTATACAAGTAAAAGCACAGCTCAATCTGTCTATTTAATTTAAAAAATATATTTGAATTATTCATAAAGAAGAAACTTGGCAACAATTCTTTGCATTCACTGACTTTGCAAGCCCGAATATATTATATATTTGGGATCCGAAATATTACAAACAATTTATTCTTGGGAAATTGTTTTATATTTTGTTTTAATCGTCAGTTTTAATATTTTGTTAAACTATTTAATATATACTTTTTCGTTATTTACAAAATTTTATGTTCGAATATCAAAACGAATAATGTAAACGATTTTGTATGGTTGGACGAAACGATCTTAATGCTGATCGTGAAGGTCTCCGACGTATCCTTCTTTTCTTTGATAATTTTGATTAGATCCTGATTTGCACCAGGCAATAATTATTAATAAATATAAATTAGGACCCCAAATATGTCGGACAAATATCGGCTGCATTCAGTGATTGTTATTGTTGCCTAGTGTATTCAAAAAAAGGTTATACATTTGTAAAATATTACCAGAATTTAATGAATCGAATTCAAATAATTTGATAAGAAATAAATTGTAAGCTCTAGATTAATAGAGTCACTATAGAATGGTTCTTTTAGTTTATGGAATACTAATGGTAGTGAAAAGAAGAAGAATATTCAAGAGCTACTAGATTCTAACGAATAGAAGATAGGATCCCTGAGATTCTATTGAATGTACGCGCGTATACAGACTTATTAAGAAATCTTCTGGCAGTAATATGGACTCTTTGGTATTTCAAAATACCCAATTATATTAATATGTAATAACAATGAAACGGTTATGTACATGCTAAACGCGAACGAGAGAAGATTTTGAATAGAGTTTGAATTGATTTTAAAGAGGAAGTGATTTAAATTTGGTTTTAAAAAATTTTGGTGTAAAAGGTAACACACAAATATACATTGATTAGAGACTCAAGAAATTAACTAGTAACAGAAATAAGAGAATAGAAGAAAAGCTAGAAATATTTTTAGGTGGTAATTGTAGTTTCGCATTTCAGTTCTATTCTATATTTATTTATACATAGACACAGATTTTATATTGATTAATGATCTTCGTTTATACCATTATTTTTTGACATTTTTGTGTTTTTGTTTATTAATTTTAAAAGATTTTTTTTTATTAGATTATGTCTTTCTGATATTCTGACTTTGATTTTATATAGTTTATGTTAAAGGTTTCGGTTGGGTTTTTGGCCCGTTTACTTGCATGATTGTTGTACACAAATCAGACAAGAAAAACTAGGCGAGAAACTTTAAAATGCTACTCTTACATTCTGTAAAATCAGTGCACCTTTCTTGTTTTTTAGAAAAATAAAAATGATACAACTAAACTCAAAACAGACAATCCACAAATAATGCTAAATTAACACACATAACAAAACAACAGCATAAACAATATACACAAAGTACGAAACATAGAAATCGTTTAAAGTAAGGAATTCTGTATTAACATAAAGTACTGTACATACATATGTCCTAATTATAGCTCTCAAGGGGTTTCGAAGAAAAGATTTCTGATCGAATAGATCGATCGTTTTGAGTCTAAACATTCACTTCTATGCCATCAGAAATAATTTAATATCGATGTCCGAAAGCATCGAAATTGTATCGTATACAAAATTGTATTTGTTTTTTTTATTAGTATTTTTTTTTTTTTTTAACGAATTTTACTAACCGATAATACAAATCGAAATATTGGATCCTCTACCATACATACTAATACACATATCTAGCAATGTCTAAGCCAGCTGGGGTTGGAGTAAATGTAGAAAGACAAATAATAATATCGTTATGTATATGATTGTATTACACCTATTAAGCCGCTTTGAAAGGGGAATTTGGCTAAAATACACATACGTATAGTATTGATTTACGATTGTATCTATTTATTGGTATATGTGTGTTTAAACCTACATATAGCATGTAAGCTTTAGTACATATTAGAATTAAACGTTTGGCGCACAATTAGAAAATTGATTAGACATATAGATACAGATATATTCTATACATATATCCACATACATATTTTAAAATATTTAACGATAGATGGTACGACACACTTAGAGACAGATACAGAAAAAGAGACATTCATAAAGATAGAGACAGATACACGGATTAATAAACGGAGAGAGTGAGAGAGAAAGAGAGAGAGAGACAGAGAGAGAGAGAGAAACAGAGCGATAATGATCGATGGGAGAGCTATATAAATGTAAGGCCATACATTATGATAATTGTGTAAATAGAAATAATTTATAAACTGATATGAAACAAATTGAAATTGAACAGATTTTACCAAAAGTTATACGGAATTACAAGAAATAATAGTCAAAACATAGCCAAAACAAAGAGGGAGAAAAACCAAAAATGAAAATTCGTCGAGAAGAGCGTATAATTGAACAAATCTTTGAATACAAAAATTGTACTTACTGGCACTCTTCGGAAGTATGTTTACTTTCGTCCGTACAATAAAAAAACTTTCCATTGAACAATTGTACACCAATAACAGAAAATATAAATTGAAACAATATGTACACGATTAGAATGTTAACAACATTTTTTAATGAGTTGACGACGCAATCGAAGACTGCCTTTAATTTTGGTACCCGTTTAATGGTCTTCAATGGACGCAGTACACGTAATACCCGTAGCGATTTAATGGTTGATAAATTTTGTCCAGCGCTGCTACCGCTCATATCGAAACCGAAACTAACAGCAGCGCATATAACGACCACAGCATCCATAATATTCCAGAATTCTCTTAAATAGCTGCCAGGATGTAATATAACACCCAAGTCTACAATTTTCAGCAACATTTCTATCGTGAATACGCCGGTAAATGCATAATCAAAATAATTTAAGATTTCATTTCGCCTTGAATTCTCGCGAACGGGATCTTCGGCTGCTAATGCTATAGATGACATTGAGATGACGACCATTATGAAGAAATCAAAATATGGTAAATTAACGACCCAATGGGCACCACGTCTGATGCTGTATATAATATATATTTATATATATATATATACATAAATGACATTCGTTGTTATTGTTGTTGTTATTGTAGTAGTAGTAGTAGTAGTAGTAGTAGTAGTAGTAGTAGTAATAGTAGTAGTAGTAGTAGTAGTAGTTGTTGTTGATGTTGTTTCCAATAGGAAATTGGGATTTGTTTCCAGATTCAATTTTATTATGTTGTTGTTTTTTTGTTTTTTGGATATCAAATATTTCATTTTGTTCGGATTTGATTTAGCGTATTTGTTGTAATACAAATTTTATGCGTTTTATGCAAATTATCAAATTATTTGTTTTTTATTTTATATCAATTCGAATGCGAATTGTGTAAAGTCATCCATTTTAAGTTTGTTGAAATATATAAAATATATATTTTTTGTGTGTTTCCCAATTTCATGAAATCATTAAGCAGCGTTATTTTTAATATTTTGGCAGTTATAAATTTGGTTTAAATTGCATTTTATGGTTGTATGTTATAGTCATTGTTAGGTTTGTTGTTGTTGTTATGGTTGTTGTTAAGAATGATTGTGAAATTGATATGATGAATTGCAGTTTCTCATGGTTGTTGGTGGTGTTGGTGGTGATGATACATTACGTTATAGCAATCATATTTAGTATTTGTTAGTAGTTCGTTGATATTTAGTGCAAATATATATACAAATATATGCGCATTGACCGATTTATAATTTAATTAAATAATTTGTAATTTGTTCATTTTGTAGTAGTAGTAGTAGTAGTAGTAGTAGTAGTAGTATATGCAACGAAAAATTTTAACGAATGTAAAAGGAAAAGGAATAAAGAATAAAGAACAAATTGAAATTAGTTAGTATCATTATTATAGCATGTTTAATTCACTATATATGTAATTAAAATATATAAAAATAGTATTATAGCATATCTAAATATATTCTGAAACCCAAAAACATTATGCTTCTAATAAGTTCTTCAACTTGGGTTTATATATATATTTTCCAGTCTCTAGTAGGCAGTGTATGTGGCTTTTTCGTCGTCATTTCTTTTCTGTAATAAAACTAGATTATGATCCCGATATATACGTATAAATATGTACAACTTGGAACTGTTGAGCTGTAACCCCACTTATCGATAAAAGTACTATGTAAACTTAGGCAAGAATTAAAGGAAATAATATTTACGGATTTGTTGGTGAAAGTATAAACATTGAAGAGTAAGGCAACATGGGCTTTGGGCCTTCCGTCACTTCCTCCTCTTCCTTTTTCTCTTCCACCTTCTTTTTGCCTTTGCCTTTCGTTGTGGCAACAACACCGTCCCCGTTCTCTAAGTGCACACCATCGCCTTGCAGTGCTTCCATCTCCTTTTCTAGCTCCTGCAGCTGCTTCTCTTTATCCTCTTCGACTTGTTCCTCTTCGGCTGCTGTAAGCTCTTGGGCATTCGCCAAATTATCGACGGCGATAGCCAAGAACACATTTAAAAGTGTATAATTACCGAAGAGTACCAAAACGATAAAGTATCTGTTGAAGGAACATCATGAAACCATGAGACTAATCCATACAATTATCATATAACACACGTACAACGATTAAAAAAAAGCCAAAAATCTATCGACTTTAACAATGTCCTTGCATTTTACAAGTTTATATATATAGCATCATGTGTTATGATGAATAAACAAAAACATATCACTGGTGCAAATATATATAGACTTAATAATAAAATAAATCTACGATGAGCTATACTGCGATTAAAAAAAAAAAAAAAACAAACATATTTTACGTAGGAGCATTAATCCTAATACTGACTGTGTTAAGTTTGCATCATTAATAAATAATCATTTGTAGCTTAATGCTCAAAAAGATTCCATTAATTCGATTACTTCAACAGGATTTAACATAAATTACAATACATTGTAGTATGATGATCTTATGTCGATATTAAGCTTAATTCGAATAATGTATGTATTGTTGAAAGTTATGCGTAAAATCTGTGAATAAAATATTGTAATAGAAATATATATGGGTAAGCAGTGAAAAATATCACGAGTGTTTTTGTCTGAATGTATGTTAGTTAAGTTAACAATGAGTTTTGAGTGAATATTTTGTGTTATGGAAAATGTAGATATCTACATAGAAATTATAGATATGGACTTCGCTTGCAGAATTTTTTTTTAATAAAGTTAGTTAAATTCTTCAAGCTCTAAAGTCCTGAGTTATACATATACTTGTAAAATCCAAAACATCTATGGTTTTGAATTTTCTTTGGCTGATTATTGCACACATTAATGGTTCGACGTTCAATGAATTGCATTTTCGTTCTTTTACGATATTTACACGGTGTTTCATTTTGGAGAGCGTAAACTAGATACTCAATGTAAAATCAACTTAACTAAATCTCATAAAAAAAAAGGTAGGAAACATGAAAATACATTTCTTAGCTACGCTTAGCGAGATTTATGAATTCTACTGGAAAATATTGAGATATCGACACAATTTTTGTGAAAAATGGGCAGGTCTTATATAGCATCAACATCAACATATTCGAATATAATATATGTAAACTATTAATATTTAAAAATAATGAAAAAAATTGAGAAAAAAAAGAAAGTATAAATCAAAACTTACATAGAGTAAATCATTCCTTTCTTCGCACCACCTTGCGATATTATGCCCTGATACATAACTTCATTCCAATCTTCGCCGGTTAAAATTTGAAAGACCGTTAAAAGTGCTATTGGGAAGGTGTTAAAATTCGTTTCGGGCGTGCCTCCTGGCAAATTGAATTGCCCACCGAATAATTGCATGCCAAGCAGTGCAAATATCAATATGAACAAGAAGAGCAGGAACAGCAACGAAATAATTGATCTCATTGAATTCAATAGGGAAATAACTAGATTGCGCAGTGATGACCAATATTTGGTGACTTTGAAGATACGTAACAGCCGAAGCGCACGCAATACAGACAGACCAAAGGAGCCACCTTTAACTTCAGACCAGATCACCTCGAATATCGAACCACTAATGACGACACAATCAAATCGGTTAAATGATGACTCGAAGTAAATGCGAGGTCCAAGCGCGTACATCTTTATAAACATTTCTGACATGAATAGGCCCAGAAATATGAATTCCGCGAAATCTGCAATTATAAAAATGATTAGTCAGTATCTTACTATCTTATAGTAAACATTTAACTCAGAAATCTGTCAGACACATAGAGTATAATCAAGACTTACACAAAAAGTCTGTCAAAAATTGGGGCTGACCGTAGTGCTCGACGGCAACACACACTGTGTTCAGGAAAACCAGGACTATTACGAACCAATAGAACCATTGGGTCTTTACTGTGTGTCGTATCCAGAAGCGAAATCTCTTTTCAGCTCGCCAGAATCCTGTACAACTCCCTTGAGGTTTTGAACGAGTTTTCAGATAGCCTGTTATAGAATTGTATAAAATTTTTAAATTAACAAATTGAAGAATACATTTCTGTATTGGTACAGTGTTTTGGCATATTTGACGCAAACGGTTTGTGTGTAGACATCATAGTATGTATGACGAATCATACATTGTGATAAGATCTCGTTAATAAAAATAAATTTACAAATTCGATATCTACATATATGTATGTTGAAGCAATTTATAATATACGTTTAGATACGAGTACTACGAGTACAATAATGACCATACATATGTACATATGCATATAAGAGACAGAGATTTATTTTTCAATACTATGTATTGCTTAGAATAAACATTATGCGAATTTTGTGCGAATTATTATTAGTCAATGTAGTGTCACTAACACTTGATCAAAATGAGGATTTATGCCCCGCTCACCTAACAATACTAAACATTATTATTATTATTATTATGACAATACAAAAATTGAGTGCTTTATTTATCAGGATATACATAGATACATATATATTGGGGTTGTTTTATTTGAGAAAATAACCGTTTAACAAACTATCATATGTGACTATCGTGATTTGAACACATTGTTTATCAAATTGAAAAGTTTTGGAATACCCTGTATTCTTATTCTTTTTCCCAATATGTTCATAAGTTACAAACACATACAATATGCAGTTGAGAGAGGCAGTTGGACTATATAATCATATACGAGTAACTATATTAAAAAGAATATAAAATAGTACATAAAAAACTAAAGAAGACAATGAGTGCAGTTGATTAATTTTATTTAGGGGTATTACAATACTACACAAAAGGAATTATTGGAACTGTGCAAGTTAACCTTGAAAATTCATTGATCGCCTTCCAAAATAATTGACAAGCAGTGGAGAATCTGCTGATCAGAAAATACGATCTTTAAGCATTAGTAGTGTTCGGCAACTGCGTGGCGAATAACATACTGAAATTTAGTGCTCAGCCCTTGACTTAATCATTGATATGTTTATTCAGTTATTGACATTAAACAGACTTTGAAAATACTTTAAATGCAAATACGAGTATATATTGACTGATTACAATTTGAAGTTGGATTTTGCAAATATGGGGAACATGAATTAGATACTATACGTGATGGTTACGATACTAATTTGTACTAAATTTAATTATTGAATTGTACGTATGAGCACGAGATTGTGCAAAAATGCTTATCAATTATCGAAAAGAATGAATATGTCAAATTTGATGTTACTTACACATTTTGAATATAGTCAATATTTGATATTGAATTTCAATTTGTTAGGATTGATTAAAATTAAATGGAAACGAAAGAGGATTTTAAAACATATTAGAATAACCGATATATATTTTGATAACCTCATGCAAAAATAAATAAATTCCACTGAAAGAAACTGACATTTAAGACCTACCTAAAGAATACAAAAGGATTTTTATGATAGTTTCTTAAACCGGGACGACGTACTGGTCGATCTAGCTTATGCTTATTTTGATCAATCTTTTTTTTTTATTTTTTGGCAAAAAATCTATCGAATAATAATTTAAGGCTTTGCATCGTTGCGTTTTTTACATTCTGAAGACACATTTAAGTGGATATTTGGGTTTGTGGAAAACTTCAAAGCAAAAAGACTAATAACTTCAGGGAACTTTTTGTTTTAAAAGACACAGAAATCGCATGGCAGAACTTACTATTTGTTGGATCTAAAGGCCATTTCTGGCAATGCCTATAACAGTTAAATAGAAAACTTAATGGCTCATTGGAGTACACATGCGAATGGGATCGGCATTAATCATAGAGTATTCCAAACGTTTTATTAGGAGAACATAATCAGACCTGATTACATTAAAACTAACCAAATATTAAAGTTTCAAACAGGACCGCGTATATCCAAATCTTTTTTGTTTAAATTAAAAGCTATGATATATTATTCTTACTTGTATTCGAAATTCTAGAAGTAAAAACTGTGTCTTTTTGAACCATGTATACCCTACCGCTTCTTATAAAGTTTATGTAAACTGTTTTAATCCAAGTAGAAGTCAAATGGTTTACTAATTTGCACATACCTATTCGAGTCTTACTTAAAATCATTAAATCTTACCATCATCACCATAATCCTCCTCAGCTTCCTCCTCTTCAGTGTCTGTGGACTTTGATTTACCCAAACTTTTCAGCTTTTTCCGTTTGGCTGCATTGCGCCTTCGGGCTAAGATACAAAAACACATTAATATTAATATTTCGAATTATTATGATGCAACAGTTATCACGAACCTTCCATAATGTGCATTTTCTCCTCTTCGGTTGTTCGTTCTTCGGCTAGTATTACTTCCTCTGAAATAATATTGTATCATAAACGATATTAACATATGATTACAGTTATTCTTAAAGACATCGAAATGAGAGCAAGCACTTGTGAAAATTAAAAGAAATCATTTGTAAAGAATATACTAATTGATGCAATGTGTGTGTTTGTGTGTTTAGTATATTTGTCTTTAGTTGTGTACCCACTCTTTATATATAGGTTGTATTTAGTTTTGTATCTAGTTGTATTTGTTTTGCTGTTAATATAGTTATGAAATATAAAGTATATATGTAGTGTAGATTACGTGTTCAGTTTAATGATTGCATTTGATTCTAAGGAGCATATAATAATGTCCTAAACGAAACGAAAATTCTGAATATAAGGAGGTTCTGATTTTGGATTGTTGCTTGGAAGGGGTAGGCTTAGTATGCTGATTATATATCGGACTGGGTGTTATTACAATAGTAATATTTGATATGAACTGTCAGTGCTCTACAATAAATTGTAATTAAAATTAAGGATATATATGGTGTGGAGGTAGTGGCTACTATTTTAAAGTATAACGAACAGTAGGTATGGTGCCCAACAACAAGGACCCTCTTCATATCATTTTAAATGTCTGACACTATTAAACCCCATTTTTAATCATATGCCAACATAGGGTCTTTCAATTGAAAACATTGCACTATTTGCTATATACGGAAGGGGGGAAAAATATTCGATTTTATAATAAACTTGATATGCCTACGATACCTAAGAGTTCGTTCGGATGAACAGGCAGATAGACAGACGTATAAACGGACAGACTGACTTGATCCACGCATCCTGTCAAACTGATCGAAGATATATATGTAATACATGAAGTGTGCAACGTCTCCCTTTACAGTGACATAAATTTTACAGTTTCAAAAATTATAATGAATGTGTCTGTATGTTTATGCATGCGTATGTGGAATTATGTTAAAATTTGCCGGTGTTATTTCGTTTAAGTGTAATTTTTGTGTGGAGTGTATCAATGTGGTCTGTCTGATTTTATGGGTAAATTTGAGTAAATGTGTATGAATATGCTTGGAGTATTTTGATAGTTTTATGGTTTTATGATTTTATAAACATACAAATGTAAGGGGTAAATACTATACCAGCTTTACAAATCCATTCAACATAGCCGTTTAACTCTCTTTCTAGTTGCTGCTGCCTTCTAAGTTTAAGAAACTCTTGTCTATTTTCTACTTTTTCTCGTTCTTTAGCGAATTCACTACAAAAAATTATTGGAGAATATGATAAACCAAAAAATAGGAACAAACAAATTAACATTTATGTACGTGTGTATATGTGTAGCATGTTTGTACGTATGTCATTACAGAATACAATTTTCATATTTTGGTCATTCAGGCTTTTAGCTCATATACATGTCCGTATAAGCATACAAGTTTCTTATTAACCAGAACATTTTTATAGATTGCAAAAATAATTAATGTTATATGTCAGTTAATATTAAAGTTTGCCAAGTGGTGGCATAGATATCTAGTTTATTGTGATATGCCATAAATAGATATTTTTTAGGATATAACTTATATAATATGATATATTTCGTTTGGCAGTATCAGATCTACCTAGACTCTAGCAGAGATAATTTCCAATTCAATCACAATATTAGAGTGCACAAAGGTGTTATGGGTCAAATTTTGTTTTTTATTGTATTATTGAGGCGTATGTATATATGTATATATTGATATAATTATGTATTTACATATTGTTGTTATTCATACAAGCAAAACGATTAACGCAAGGATGGTAAGGTATTTAAATATAGTATAATATATGTCTGGGATATAGTGACTATCTTAGGTTGCACAGCATAATGCATAAACACTACGTTCATGGGGTACATACGAGTTTTAACTTTCGCTTAGGTCTATGTGAAATCAAACATTTTCAGAATATCCGACGACTTTCCGAAACTTCGTTTACTATAGTTAATGTTAAAGGTAATAGTTGCAATTAATTGCTATATCAAACTCTTGCCTTCGGGGTATTAAAGAGGTTTGCATTCTAATTTAAAATACAGCCAACACAATAGCAGTAGCTGTATAAATCTAGCATTAGTTTTTAAATTCAAATAACGGTGTTAGATATTATTAACTATATTTTGTTATAGGGTAACATACAATACTATATATGTATATGAATATGTATGTTATTTGTAAGTTATAGGTTGTTATTTAGATTCAAGAATATTGTCAGAGTGTTTTAAATGCTATTTATTGTTGTTTGCCTATCTATGTTAGTAATTTGTTAGTTGTTTGATTGTACCACTAAACTTTGGGAATAAAAGGTTGGATAATTGTTGTTAAGCGCACTTCCACATGTGTAAAAAATCTAAAAGGGGTGTTTAATATTCGATATTACTATGTCGCGAAGATGAACTTTTCACTTTTCCAGTTCGAATCGGGGCCCAAAATGCGAACGAAAACTTATAATTCAAATCCCAGCAATTGGTAATGTTTATTATTTTTTAATTTTAATTAATATTAGTTGCTGAAGGATTATTCTAGGTTGGTACTTCGGTTGCCGAAAATATGATAATCTTTTTATAAAGTACCACATATGAACACGGGCAAAAAACCGAACACTAATAGTTCCACTTCAAGAAATAAGTATTTGAAATTATAATGAAAAAATACTGAAAAAGTAATAACAACTTTTTTGGGATAATAACTTATAATAGTAATAAATAAATTTTTTTAAACTAACTATTTATAGTTATAAATTAAAAAGTAATAAAGAATCGCATTACTGATTTGGGCCCCCAATAACATATGATATATATGATAAAATATATATGATATATATCATATATACAATATATGTATAATATATATGATATGTGTTATATAATATTTGGTATTTCATTTTTAAAAACCTGCTTGTGTAATCCAATCTAGGTATGAGACCATTGCTGTTTGAAACATAGCACGAAATCGGCATTTTTGAAATTCCATGCGACGCTCGACACGGTTTCGCTCGTTTGAAAACTCTCTGAATTTTCAAGAACATACAACATAGTTTCATCAAAACATTTATAAAACAAAAGATAACTCATACATATATATGCATATGTGTATATATACATATACATTTAAATGTACATGAATATACGAATATATATATATATATATATATATGTATATGGTCAGAACAGTAGGGATATTTCCCGACAGTAAGGACTCTGCGGTGTTACTGATTATTATGCATTTTTCTTACCCATATAAAGAACAGAAAGGTTTATTTAAAGCACATCATTAACATTTCTTCAATAGATATTCTAAATTTTAAAATTTGATTTTGAAAATGTATTTAAAAAAAAAGGACATTTGGTTTTTCAAATTGTAATTATTCCATCGAATTCAAATTTCTGTTTACCCGTTTACATGGGAACAAGGAATTGTATATAGAACAAACTTGATTCTTGTAGATGCAGTACCTGTATAAATTCCAAAATTGGTGCTTCTAAATCTTATAGTTTCAAAGGTGTATGTACACAGACTGAAAATTGAAGCCTGCTTTTGTCTAGAAGTCATGTTCTTTTTAATTTTTCAAGCACAGGGTGTTATTAAAAATTAAAAGGTACGCAGTGTACAGTAGCCTGAGGTATATGAATATATTAGCTCTTGTATCCATAGGCGTGTGAATTTTCATTGCACATACAAATGCAATTCTGTTGATTCACATGTGTAAAATTAATAATCTTTGGAATTTGTACTAACGTCAATTTCCCTGATTTTGAAACCATCTATGAATGTTAGCAATTAAATTTAATGCTAACTATTTTATTTTAATTATTAAGTTAGTTTTTCCCCGACACAATTGTATTCGTGTTATGGTTCCAGTTCAATTATTTGATATGTAAATATACATACTATATATTATATATACAAAATATTATATATTATATATTTGTATAATATAATATACTGTATTTATATATAATAAAGTCAATTTTTGTGTGAATGTGTAAAGTATATGAACAGGTTTCTAGAACTTACCCACTCAAAACACCAAGAACTAAGTTGAGCATAAAAAATGAGCCTATAACTATAAGAGGCACGAAATATATCCAATTAAATGTTGAACCTAATGCATCGTTGGTCTATAAAAGAAGAAAATAAATGTCACTTTTTGTTCTAATGTGTACAGTATATATTTTGAGATACGAACAGACAAAAACTCAAATAAAACAAATTGAAGATATAAAAATATACATATCGCTAACATTAAAGAATATATGTATATAGACGAGACACGGAATATAAATGCTCATACCCAATATAGTATTGACGTCCATCCCTCCATTGTGATACATTGGAATACCGTCAACATTGCAAACCCAATGTTATCAAAGCTTGTTATGCCTGAATTTGGTCCATCCCATTTATCCAGACACATGCTCGTCGTACTATTACATACAAATGAGCCACCCGCTTTCTCTGTTGTGTTATCAGTGTTGCAGGGTGTCTCTGATTCACCTTCCTTCACTAATTTATCTGCTCAGGATGAAAAAATTAATGAGTATTAGGTTAAACATATCAAACGAAGTAGATATTAAAATTTTCATATATACTTGGATCTTCTAAGCTATAACAAGTCTTATGCAGTGTGCCCGAATAAAACTCGAGTCCAATGATTGCAAATATTACGATTGCAAACAACACCAAGAGTCCGATTTGCAGTAAAGGTGCCATCGCCTTGATTATAGATTTTAAAACTACTTGTAAACCTGATGTCGTGTAGTTCCGTTAATTCGTTTGTAAAGAAAGAAAATTGAATTAGTAAAATTGCTGAAACGAAACCAATAAATCTACAAATATAGATAAAAAAAAAACTATTCTATTGGATCACATAGAAGAGATAAAATCACATCTACGCTAATACAATACGCTAGTTCGTATCGGAATAATGTATTTATGTAAATATGTCAAATAATAATATAGGTACAAATAAAATGAAAGTACTACTCACTAGGAATTCCAGACACTAATTTTAAGGGCCGTAACACTCGAATGGCTCTAAGTGTTCTTAGATCTACCTCGGGCCCCAAATCAGGGTACAGTGTCACGAATCTGTTTGCAGACGTTAAGCGATTGAAACGAGCATATAATTAGCGATATTCAACTTAACTTAAATATTTAAACTTAAATTTCTAGTTAAATAAAAACCATTGAACTACTAAACCATATACAAATGATAGCATCGTTAGAAACAAATTAAATCAAAACAATTCATAAGATTATTTATTTCTCTATGTTGCTGAAAGAGAACTAAATACCTAGCAAAATATAGGTTTAGTACAAGTACACATATATATCACTTAAGGTGCCTATTTTGTTTTTGTTTTTTTTTTTAACTTTTAAGAACTTTGATACAACCGCTACTATATGACTAATGGTTAAATCAGCTAGCTGCTGGCTCTAGCAACTAAATGATGAAAATTCTGTAATAAATCCAGTATTTGTTTATTATGATTTACTTATCAAAAACATAAGACACATATTTTTGTCCAATATCCATTGTGTAAACGAGAGTATAACACGTTGTTTTATGGTTATTGTGTCCCATGTTTTAGATCATAGTTTAAATTTAATTTTAAACAATACGAAAGGAACAAAATATGTCTGCTCCATTTGGTACATATAGTAGTATGACTATTATACAAAGATTTCTTTTCAAGTTTTTTAAAATTGTACCCTGAAATTAATACAATGCATTATTCATTCTACAACCTAGAAATGTTTAAAATAATACTGGAATATATTAATATAAAGTATGTATAATTTCTTATAGCAATGTTATTATACCAATTAAAACTAAAAAGAAACTATTGGGTTGACAAGAAGGACGTCCGATTTTTTTCGATCTTTTTCAGAAATGTTTAAATATAAAAGATATAATTATTGTTACTCAAATATGTATTGAGATTAACATTATCTCAAGTGGTTTTTGAATTTCTACATTCATTATATGATGTAGGAAAGATCATATCGTTTACATTAAGATCGTGGCATGACTGACTTTCTAGTCAACCCGTAATTGGTATGCTAGTAAAACATCTATTAAAAATAATAATTGTTATATATTAACTATTTTATATGATATTGTATAAATCAGTACACGTTTCATTGGTAATTCACTATATAATTATAGAACATGGTAGATTTTGGACATTTTCCAGAACGGTTAGGTATTTAATCGACCCACAATCGTTTCTATATTCACTTTTATGTATATCCTGCACCTGTTGGAAGACGCTTTATAAATCGCACAAAGCCTTTCGCAGATTAAGGTATATATTTCTCATACATTTCCTTTGCGTTAAACAGTCTACTGCTTTAATCTGGATTCAATGAATACAGGGTATAATAGGAAATAGTCATTTATGATACAAAGATTTACTAAATTTATCTATTTTAAAGCACTTTGTATAAGTGATAAAAACTATAGCAAAAATGTATAATTAAAATTATTTTGCGTAAATTTAGAAATTCATTCTGTAACTGACTAAATCGTTATGTTTCGTAGGCAATAAATGTACATTCTAATATTTTCATATTTATATTATACATATATCACATTGATAATTTCGATTCGAATGCTTTTATATTCATTGTCCATATAAATTGAATAGGTCAACGAGATTGTCAATATCCCACTTATAAAACTGAGTTACAATTAATTGAGAGAAAAGTTCATCGGGACAGATTGCTCAACTTTTTCTTTGAGGACTTTGAGGAAATTTAGTAAGTATTGAATTAAAATATAGGATATATTTCAACAATAAAACATCATATCATATAATACATATAAGATTAAAGACCAAGCATTTTTACAAATCCGATGAGCTTTCAATAGGAGGTACAAATATGAATGTGTTCCATCTATAAAACGCGTTGTAAATTGTATATTAGGAGTATCTATATTCTAAAAATTGTTTTATGAAATATTTATATTCATATTACTAAAATTGAATTGATTGTTTACATCTAGGAAATTGTACACCTAATATATTGATGAGAATCGCGAGCAACTATCAATGCTCATAAGATCTACTACATATAATACTAATACTAAGTATTTCATATAAATTAAATTGTTGTTTAGAAATTGTTGCTATGTTTATTAGCTCTATAATACTAAATGTAAATGTACATAGTTATTGAAATGATCATTGTAGTATGTTAAATATATATCTGGCCTGATAACATTTCAATTGATTCATATTCACATGGAAGTCGGCAAATAGTCTTACTTGGAATTCGGGATACAAGCTTCAATGGCCGTAAAACGCGAAAAGATCTCAACATACGTAGGTCAACATCTATATTGGCCTCAGCAAATATCGTCATAACACTGTTCGTTCGGCATTGCAATTGCCATATGAAAATCAGTATATACATACATTGTTAATTAATTTATATATGAGAACATTGTTGTTTTATAGTTATGTACTGATCTATTTAATAAGTTAAATGTCCTTTATACATAATACTCTTGATTTTAGAGCTTCGTGGACATTTTGTATTTTTTAAATAAAAAAAACTCGTCATGTTTTATAAATAGTTCATATTTAAGTATAAATTAGATTGTGAGATAAAATATATACCATCTTGTTTTTCATATTAAAAAATATAAGAATAACTAAAACAATTACAACAAAAAAAAAAAAAAAAAAAAAAACGAACGATCGGTGTACGTTAGTTAGAATATGTATATATTTACCCCGTCACTACAACGAAAAAATCCATGATGTTCCAAATATTCCTGAGATAGGAGTGTTTATGCAGAACAAGCCCTAAGGCAATGATCTTGAGCGATGCTTCTACACAGAAAATGCATATAAAATAGGCCTCCGTTTTTTCCTGTCATCAAAAATATATAAATATCTTTAAATACAAGCCAAGCAAATTCCATTTTCACAGACACAATTCAATTCAATTTCAAAATGAAAACTACAATCTGACTAAACATTCAATTGGCAACTAAGTCATGTGGAATTGTTTTATTGACTTTAAAAGCGGTTTATATAAATGTATTTATAAATTTAATAAAAATCAATTCAGTATCAGAGAGAAATTGAATCAAGTGATTTTTCATTTTACTTTTTTTTTGCCATGATACTATCAAATAGGGGACCAAACCAAATGATTATCTAATGGCGCTTGAAATTTATTGTGAACAAGCAATTTTTCATCTTATGTCATTATTTGCGATTTAATACAAATTCAAGTTGATTCAAGTGGTCACAAGTGGATTTATGCTGCTTTATTTTGAAAGCTAACGCTTTTATGCAATCACTCGTATTGAAGGACCCTGTGTT
>JBANCZ010000946.1:0-26578 GCA_037040025.1 Sphaerogastrella javana | reverse complement strand
ATTTAATAGTACTAGTAGTAGTAGTAGTAGTAGTAGTAGTAGTAGTAGTAGTAGTAGGTCTAGTAGTACTAGTACTAGAAGTAGTAGAACTAGTATTAGCAGTAGCAAAAGTTGTGATAGAAGTAGTAGCAGAAAAAGTTATTGATTTTCTCCCACTCTTTCACTTGTCTTCTATATCTTTCATTCTACTTTTTCTCTATATTTGCTGATTCTTTATTTTCTATTTCTCTTCCCAAGGTTTTCTATTATAAATGATTTTTCTGCTGTACTTTTTTTCTTATCTCTTTTTCATTCTCTGCCAATTTGACCCACAAATTCCATAGTACAGTTTACATTTAAAGACCTTGACTTTGTAGCACAGTGTAGGTCATTTTTGGACTGGCATGCTGACCAATAAGCTCAGCCCACAAACATATGCAGATTGCATGACGATGCCTGCAACAAGTTGCTGCTGGCCTGCACAGGACACAGCAGCGGCAACAACATCAACAGCAGCAACAACAACAGCAGCAGCAACAGCAACAGCCAGTGGCCAACAAAGGCCATGAACGTGGTCGTGGTTCGTGGTTCGTGGTCATGATTGAGGCAGTGGCAAAGGCAGAAGCAGAGGCCAACATGGACATGAACAATGGCCGCAAAGGATTGCCATTGCCATTGCCGTTGCTGTTGCTGTTGCCAATGCCATTGCCACTGCCATTGCCAAAAAAATGCCAGCAACAACATGCAAAAACAAGAGCTGACATGCAGCAGTGCTGCACGTTGCCATTGGCTATGCTGGGTGTGGGTGTTGG
Source organism: Sphaerogastrella javana (assembly GCA_037040025.1). Lineage (NCBI taxonomy): Eukaryota > Metazoa > Arthropoda > Insecta > Diptera > Drosophilidae > Sphaerogastrella > Sphaerogastrella javana. The sequence goes on along the minus strand of JBANCZ010000946.1, from coordinate 25,787 downwards.
TGCCAACTAGGAGCAGTTGCTATATTCACGATTTTCGACGTGTTGCTGCGCTGACTATGCCATGTTGTTGCTGTGATTTTTTTTTTTGTTCGACTGCTTTTCGCTGTGGCTGTTGCTGGCAGGCTATAAAGGTCACGAGCTGCCAATGCGAATGCAATGCGACCTGAATTGCAGGCAACTCCCGAAAAAGGCACACAGCAACAGCAACAGCAGCAACAGCAACAACAGCAACAACAGCAACAACTGCCGGCAGCAACAGCAGCTGTTGTTGGTCACTGGGACAACCAAAGCGAAACTTCACTTTCACCCGGCAACAACAAAAGGCCGCAGCAACAACATGGACAAACTTTTGCAACTGTTGCCGGAAAGCCAGCAGCAACACAAGCAGAAGGAGCGCCAGCAATAGCTGCAGCAACATTGGCATACAAAGTTGCAACTGGCAACAGACAAGCTGCAGCAGGAGAACAAGAATGAGACCAAGAATGAGAACAAGAATAAGAACGAGGAACGACTGAAAGGCAAGCCAAGAGCAACAGCAACAGCAATACCCACAGCAGCAACAGTGCAGCAAGTGCCACTGCAGCAGCAGCAGCAGCAGCAAGACATGGACCAATTGAAAGCCATCGGCTGCTCCACCGCAGCAAAACTTAAAGAAGATGCCGCCGCGTACCCAGTTCAATGTCAAGCATGGCAATGTGGCACGCAGCAGCAACAGCAGCAACAGCAGCAACGGTAGCAACATCAACGGCAGCTGCGGATGAAGCTCAAGCTGTGGCTGTGGCTGTGACTGTGGATGCTGCTGCTGATGTTGTAACTGAAGCCATGGCCGTGCATTCTGCGCCCCACCATTGCAGGCTTCCACTTGCCGCATGGGAGACTGGGGCAACTTGGCGACTTTGGCGACTTGTTGCATGCGCTCTCTTTCAACTGCGCTCATGCTTTAGCGATTCGTTGTGGCAACGTGATTTGGCTACGTTACTGTGCTAAGGATGCGGCAAGTGGCAAGTGGCATGTGGCGTGTGGCATGTGGCAAGCTGCTTGTTGCCACTTGCCAAGACTCTGGGCGTTTGTTTGCCTGCGTTTTTATGGGCTTGCCAAAGGAATGTCAAGTGTGTGCTCACATCGTGCTGTGCTGTCTGTCTGTCTGTCTGTCTGCCTGTCTCTCTCGCACTTTGTGTGTGGCAACAGTGACGACATAATCAACGCTTCATTGATGTGGCACCCTGACTGCGACAGTCGTAAACACAGCTGTTGCCGCTGCTCGTTTTACAAGACAAATCGTCAGATTAAGGCAACGCCAACAACAACAGCAACAACAGCAGCAACAACAGCAGTAACAGCAACAGCAGCAATTGACTGTGGCATGCCACACACAGCCAGGCCAAGTTTGAAGGAAGAACAAGGACACACAGAAATAAGGATATGGTATACAGGATACAGGATACGCGCATTTAGTCTGAATGAAGTTCATGTCTACGCAGCTCCCACTCTTCTTCTACAGTTCAATCTGTGGGTCTCTCCTTCTCTCTCTCTCTCCCACTCACTTTCTTTCACTCTCTTTGTGAATGACTCTTAAAGTTTGGTTAAGTTTTTACGACCCAAGCAACCTCCAGGCAGACTGCCTCTTTGCCCAGACCCAAACCCAAAGCCAGACACAGATCCAAATTTTATCTGTTGCTTCTTTAGATACTTGCAACACCCAGATTGTTGCGTGCCATACTGCCTCAGCACTCTGGTTCACAATTTTGGCCAAGGAGCGCTTGTTTAATACTTATAAGTATAGCCTTCATTTACCTTGTATTATATAATTATTATATTATTTAATTCCCTTAAACTTTGACTAATCATTAAAATTTTTTGGCTCAATAATTGCAAACCAAATTCATGTAATTTGGTAATTGCAAAACTTTTTTGGGGTAAACATGAATATCAAATTATTGGCAGTAATATACTATATTAAAAGAGTATAGTTTGAATTTCTAAAGTATTATAACTTAGGTACAGAAATTCTTGGAGAATATGTAAGAATTTCTGAAATTAGTATCTTGTTTTTTTTGCTTACTCTTTAGTATTTAAAGTTATAAAATATATTTGAATTTATTTATAGAAATATATGTTATGAAAAAACATAATATTTATATATTTTTACATTCACTGAATAAATATAAAATATATAATTTTAATCTATTCTAAACACGCTATAGATATTCTACAAAAATTTGTACGCATTTCTATATGAGTTATAGAATTTATACTTCTAATTATTCCGTATTTAAAGAATGTAATCATTGCCTGAATACTGTGTCAAAGGCCACACATTATCATTTACATTTTTACAGGATGAATACTAAAAGAATTCAAATGAATTATGAGCGTTTAGACCTGGCTAATGGGCAGCTAAAACCCGCTAATAAGCTCATAAATGCCAAGGCCTGGGGCTGTCAAAAGGCAACTGTTGCTATGACTCCAAATGCTCACTCTCTCTTTCGCCTTCTTTCTTTTACACACAATCCTCTCTCCTCTGAGTTTGCCGGCTCTGACTTTTGTGGTCTCCCGTCGTTTGGGTTATGACGTTGTCGTCATCATCATGTTTGTCGTCATCGTTGTCGTCTGTCGTCTGTCGTCCGTCTTTCGTCGTCTGTCTTCTGTCGTCAGACACAGAGGCAACTGTGTGAATGACTATTAAATTAGACAACTTTTTATGAGGCCGCACGACCTTGATGGCACCAAAAAAAAAAAAAGAGAAAAGACACACAACCAAAACCCGGCAGTTTATGAAAGTTGCGTGTCAAGCCCAATTGTCTAAGGTCAATGTCAAAGCCAAGGCCCAGACCCAGGCCCAAGACCGAAGACCCAAGACCCAAGGAACCAAAAGCAAGCCCAAAGTGCCCAATCCGTAATCCAAGCCGAAACCGAACGCCCAAATATGCCAAAGGCAAAACCAATGTCAGCCGCTGTCTAGCAGCTGTCTGTCCAATTGTCTGTCTGCCTGTCTCTCTTTCTCCATGTCTGTCTGTCTGTCTGTCTGCCTGTCCGTTCTTTGATTCCCCAGTTGCCAGACCAACAGACCCTCCATGACAAACAATGCTCGTAAGTAGCTTGGGTCTCGCTGTTGCTGCCGTTGATGTTGCTGCCGTTGCTGATGCTGCTGCTGCTGTTGCTGCTGTTGCTGCTGTTGCTAGTGCCCTTTGTCTGTCTGTCGAGTGCTTGGGTCTTGCTACGTGCGGCATGCTGCCGCTGCTTTGCTACTGCCATTGCCCGCCTTTGGGAGCGTAACTTTCAGTCTGCCCTTTGCTCTTTTTTTTGCGCTGAATGAGGCAGAGTGGATGTTGCTGCTGTTGCTGTTGTTGCTGCTGTATGATGAAGTTGCTGCCACAGCGCGCGTAGCGGCAAATCGTCTACCCAAGGCTTGCCAAGGCACTGCCAATGCCACTGACTCTGCGTCTTTGCTACGTGAGCGCATGGTGGATGGATTATGTTGCTGCTGCTGGCTTTTTATACATCCAAAAGTAAGAGTGAGAGACAGAGAGTGGGAAAGAGAGGGAGAGGGGAAGCGAGAGTGAGAGTAAGAGTGAGAGTAAGCTAAGGGCCGCTTTGGATGGCCATTTGCCTGCGCAAACAATGCGGCTACCGCAGCGTGATGACGTGGAAAATGTTTGCCCTGGCAGCCAACCGACTGAGTCAGCACTGAGTTGACTTACTATAGTTATACCTATGTATATGTATATATATGTATGTATGGGGGGTCTCTAGCTGTGACTTTGAGCTGAGCTCCATGCCTGCGAGTTCAGACCGAGAGTCTACCGTTTTGCCGCGTGACTTAATTAGCTTTCGCTTAACGGCGCCCTGTGAATTGGGACTTGGAATGAACATGACTATGACTATGACCATGACCATGACCATGACCATGACCATGACCATGGGCATGGCTATGGCAATGACACTAGCTATGGCACTGGCCCATTGCCATAATAAACTTAAGCAGCTGTTTGTCATTAAACAATGCATAAATGTTGGCTAAAAAGAGTTGGCACTTACCCCAGTGGTTGGTGTTCCATTGCCAGCGGCAACGGCTGTGGCACTGACCACAGCACCGGCAGCGGCGCCAGTGGCTTTGCCTTTGCCGCGTCCACGCTTGGCATCTGGACGCACGGGTTGACCGTCGGCGCCGTAAATTATCTGCAAAATAAAAGAATTAAAAGTTTATTAATGCAAATGATAATTTTAATAATATTTTAATTACATTTAGACAATAATAAAATTAATTAATATTTTGTATTTAATTGTTGTTCTAGTAGGAAAACGATACACAGATATATTTATTTATTTTACTAATTTATTCATTTAATTATATACTCGTTTTCGTTCTTTATCATGCTTACTCTCGTACTCCATTTCAAATATTTTCATTTGATTTTTTTTTTTTTTTTTGGCGCCAATTTGCTATAATTCTTTAAAAGATTATAAATTTGGCGTTCATAAACGACGCGCTCTGTTAACATTAGCCTTAACATAGCCATTTTAGTCGTGACACACACCAGCGCTGTTAAAGCCCAGAGACAAAGCAGTGCTGTTAACTACTTAAAGCAGGAGAGCGCTGTTAATTCACAGCAAGCTGTAACAAGCAGTGTAGTATAGCCTAACAGCGGACACTGCTTAGCAGTACCGAAGGTTTATAAAGCAGTGTGTATCGCTTAAATCAGTGTGCAGTGTTTAAAGCAGTGTACTGTGTATAGCATTGGTCTATGACTATGCTGCATGGTCATACAATGCGCAAGTAGTGTAAAAGTATGGCTGCCATGAGAGCAGTGTTATTTGTGCACTGCTTAGCATATCGACTGCAGTGGATGCGGTAGCTGCAGATGTCAGATAACATTTGAATGAAGAAATTTAAAGAAATTGAAAAGAAATAATTAAAGTTAAAGCAGCTAAATAAATTGTTTAAAATTGTTAAAAATATTTTTAAAAAATATACCTAAATGTAGCACATATTTTATGTATATATTTATATATATATATTCTATTTTGTTCGCCAATGTCAATGAACTAAATTCTCTCTCTCTCTCTTTCATTTTTCTTCTCCCAAAACAATGCAATTGGGAATTGGTACAGCCCAAGTTCTGAGTGTAAGATGAGCCTCAGATAATTCCAATAAGCATGACAAATGCCTGCACACACACACACAAACACACGTAGAGACACAATTCAATTTTGATCGGCTGTGACTATACAATTTCCGGAGCAAAGTCATAAATATAATTATATATATATATATATATATATATCCAAGCTCTGATGCTAAGACGCGGCTGAGTTTTAAAGTGCTCCTACGCACAGTAGCAGCCATTAAGTGCCAAGTGCTGGGAAATATGCCCAAATGCGCAACGGTAAACGGGAAAATTGAAAAATCCAAATGGAAATCTTATTCACACACACACACACACACACACGCACAGAGGGAAAGGCATATGTGTTGCGCAGACGCGCAGACCGTGTGGAATAAAAATAGATGCAGCAGCCGACGGAGGCGACATATGGCCACAGACGAGCGCCAACTGTGCAGCAGACGAAGGGGGAGCTGTGGATGTGGATATGGATGTGGCTATGGCTGCGGCTGTGGCTCTGGGGCGGGGGTAATATTTATATGGAAAAAAATGGACGTGAATGCTTCGCAGGAGTGCTACTGGTATGCCCTTGTCTGTGCATTTGGGTGGGGGTATTGGAATGGGTATGCGTATGGGTATGGCACGGCATGGATCAGGGGGATTCTGAGTGACAGACGGCTGCGCCTTTAACGGTAAATAAGCAATGGCAGGCAGCTGTACATGTAGCAATTGCTGCTGCTGTCTGTGAGTGTGTGTGTGTGTGCGTGTGTCTGTGTGTGTGTGTCTGTGTGTGTGTTTGTGTGTGCGAGGACTGTGGCAACATTAACAATGTTGGCACGCGCAGGCGCGCACACACATTGCAACAGTGGAGGGGGCAGAGGCAGCAAGCACATGTTGCCGGCACATCAACAACAGCAACAACAACAGTAGGAACGGCAGCAACATCAGCCACGGCAGCAACATTAACATCTCAGGCTCTTCATCTGTGGCATCCACATCCACATCCACTTTTAGCAGCAGTTGTCATTTCGGAAGCAATTATTTTAATGCAAGCTGCAAGCGTGCCATGCTCCCAAGTTGCAGTTGGAGTTGATGTTGCTGCCGCAGATGCAGACGCAAAGGCAAACGCACACGCAGACGCAGTTGCGCTTCGCCCCCCCCAAAAGAAGAAAAAGACAGAAAGAAACTACAACAACGAAGATGAAGATGAAGACGAAGAACTAAGACGAAGTCGAAGACGACATTTTGTCGATGTCACATGCGCATGGATTTTGGTGTGACTTACACACACACTTAAACACATTCACATTCACATTCACATACTCACACTCACACTAATACACTTTTACAACATGGCGCATGCAATTGGGGCTGCTTGTTCTAAATTTAGTCAAGCTAAGAGTTTTGCCAGAGGTGATTTGAATGACGCTGCTCGAAATTGATATGCCGCCATAGGGCATACGTACACTCAAACATATTCACACTCACACTCACACCACTTAGTCGTACAGTTGTGAACAAAAGCTGCCTGAAGACAAAAGTCTCTAAAGAGGGGACAATGCCTTGGATATGGCCTATCGATAACTATAAATTGATGGCAGAAATTGAAGCATCTTCTGCTTGGATTTAATAAAAATAAATTATAAATTACAGCTTTCTTTTACCTTGCACATTTTGTGGGCTATTTATAAATATACGTTTAGATTTTCCTGTTATAGAATATTTTTTAAATTATTTAAACTCCAAACATGTTAATTTTTAAATTTTAAATGTTACTTTAATATACAAAGTATAACTATTTTAAATTTGTTGCATTTTCTATTTAAAATTTTTATTTTAAAAGGAAAAAAATCAAATAAATAATTCATTAATTTAAATAGTTAAAAAATGAAATAAAAAATATATAAAAAATAATAGTAAATTAATAGAAATATAAAGAATTTGTAATCATTTTAATAGATTTCCATCATTATGCATATAATGTTTAATAATAATATTTTGTTTTGTTTTTTTTATGAGCTTCTTTAAATTAAGAATAGAATAATTTCATTTACGAGATTCGTTTAAAAATGTGCATATAAATAGATGAATATATCTATATAGGATACAATATGCAAGTACATCTAACCTAATCTAATTAATCCATATAGTTTATTTATATTATATTAGGTTTTTTTTTAGAATTTTTTAAGTAAAAGTATTTTTAGTTACATTATTTTAATAGATTTAAGTTTAAAGCATATATATCTTCCTACAAAGCTGTTAAAATGTCTAAAAAACAAAAAAAAAATATGGCTACCGGAAGTAAAAGTTGTTTATTTCTATTCATAGTATATGTATCTATATATGTATATCTATAGTATATCTGTCTATTGTATTTATGTCTAGCCGGAGCGTATTGTTGTGACATTGGCGCAAGTCGTCAACCTTGCGCTAGACACAACACTCATACAGACACACAGGCACTCATACTCACACTCACACTCACACTCACACTCGCAATCGCACTCACACAGAGTCAGCCTGTTATAGCCAAGTTAGCCGAAGACGTTGCTAGGAGCCGAAACAACAACGCGATTTGCCCAAAAACACGAGGCCGACGACCTACAAAAGCAGCCAGAAATTGGGACAAAAATAGGCACAAACACACAAACACTCACACATATACACACATATATATATATACTATAGTATATGTATATATGTATACTCTATATGTATATACACATGGCGAGCAGCTGCTTCCTGTTCCTTCACACATCCTGCTGAAGGCAGAGGGCAGAAGGCGCTGACAGCTTATGAGTCGCCTGCATGAAATCGAATCAATTTTTTTTTTTAAATCAATTTTTGCGTCTTTTATTTTTTGTTTTGTTAATGTTGCTGTTGCTGTTGTTGTTGGTGCTGACTTTATTAACGCCCAGGAACGAGAACGCATGTTGACTTAATTGCCGTTATTAGCTTTTTTGCTTAATTTGTTGCCGTTGTTAATATTGTTGCTGCTGCTGCTGCTATTGAGCACAACGGCAACAACATTAACAACAACAACATGAACAACAGCAACAACAACAAGAAAAAAAGCTAGCCTCTACAGCAGCTGCGACACCATAATGAGACGCAATTTGGGCCTCTCGTCAAGTTGTTATTGTTGCCAGGCTCACAAAAAAAAAAGCCCCGGGGCGAGACAAAGTGTGCAACAGGTAGCTAAAAGAAGTTAAACCGCAAAAGGCCACACGCACACTCACACACACTCGCACTCACACTCACACTCACACACAAACAAATACACACACGCATACATATACACAATCATTTGAGTGCCTGACCTAGGACAAGTGTATTTCGTGTAGGTTCCGTCGTTGATGTCGTCAGCAGCAACAGCAGCAGCAACAGCAACAACAGCAGCAGCAACATTTGCTGGCAAGCAGCACACGAAAAAAAATACAAAAATTGGGAGCTGAGTAGCCCTATCAAAATGCTGGAAAGCCCGCACATGCACAGACTGTAGACTGTTGCGCCTTTTATGACACATTTACCCAATGCTGCTGCTGCCCCACGCACCGCAGCAACACTCACGCCTGCTGTCCAACAGTAGCAGCAGCAGCAGCAACAACAACAACAGCAGCAGCAAACAACAACAACAGACGTCATCAACATAATGAGCAAATGGGCGCCCCATAAAAAGTTGCCAGCGCTTTTTGGGCAGAGCCCAATGTGCGTGTCTGCCTCTCGCCGTGTATATATATATGGGTGAGAGTGTGTGAATGTGCCTGTGTGTGTATGTGTGTGTGTACTTTGGGCTTTTGGCAACCCTTCGCTTGACGTATTGCTGCCTGTTTTTAGGGCTTAAGTCGCAAAGCACAACTTGTTGCTGCTGATGTTGCTGATGTTGTTGCTGCTGTTGTTGCTGTTGTTGCCGATACACTTAGGTGCTTTGAGTGAACCCTAGCTTGTTTGTAGGCCTAGTGCCCTGCTGCCCCCGCTGCTTTGAGTTCATTCAACCTGCCTGCCGTGGCATGGCAACCCTGACCCGCTTCAACACTGGGTAAATGTGCCAAAAATTATTAATTAGATATAAAAAGGGGGCACAGTTTGAACCCTTTATCTACATTTATGGATTTATATATGGGCAAAAAGCAGTCACAGTGGGAGCCAAAGTGTGACAACAGCATAATATTGATTTTCATAGACAACAACAAAATGAGTATATATGGGAAAATGTGAAAATGGAATAAGGAAATACATTTTCAAGGTTAAAAGCACCTGCCGCATGGCAACAGGAAATGGAAGCGTCGACAGCAACAACAACAACAGCAACAGCAACAGCAGCAACATCAGCAGCACCAACATTAGCAGCACATGCAATGCTAATCTTTGTTTATTTTGATTATAGCCTTCGCCTTGGCGTTTGCCCCAAAATGTGGCACAAGCAAAATAACAACAAAAACATAAATACAGCCCTAAATCCCCAAATGCCGCACACAAACTCCAAGGAGTGGGTCAGGGGGTTTGCTGGCATTGGGTTTTGCTGATTAGCCGCAGCGCCAAGGCTTTATATATATATATATGTCCTTGAAATCTGAGGGTCTCATGGATTCAGGGTCTACCTCTCTTCCACTCTCCACGGTTTTCCTGTATTTCTCCCTCTTTCTCTATCATTCTCTCTCCCTATACCTTTTGTCCCTGTGTCTGTCTGGCTTTTGTGTGACTGAATGACTAAATGAATGAGCAACTGACGAAATGACTAACTGCTGTCTGGTCTTAGGTCCAAGGTGTTAGCTGCTTGTGTCTGCTCCTGCTCCTGATGATTCATTGGCTTTGGCAATTTTTGGGTAGACTTGGGTTTGGGTCTGGCTGTAAGGATTTTGCTGCTTTTATATGGTAGTAGTAGCACATCATTTTGATTGCGTTTCTCTCTCTCTCTCTCTCCCCCTCACTGTGTTTTTCCTATTTTTTCATTTCTTTTTCAGGGGTTGACTTCAAAGGCCCAAGGGGTGGGTTTTTTTTCGATTGCTGCAGCGTAATTGAAGCAACCCTGCAGTTGTATATATATATATATATAAATTTCTATATATATGCATGTATATACACACACAGACTTTCTAAAACAGGGTTCCATGGGGGTTGGGGTTGGGGTTTGCTGTTGGTAAATGCGTCATCCTCGATTTGTTACACGCAATTTGGATGCGAAAATTTTCAATGTCAATGCGTTTTGGTAGCATTTTTTCTCTTTTGGGGAGCAGCCCGAAGCAAGGTGACAATGCCGACACTTGGTGGCAACCCTCTAACCGCTACACTCAACCCAATTGACCCTCTTCCTCCTCTCTCTCTCTCTCTCTCTCTCTTTCTCTCTCTCTCTCTCTCTAGCGTCTGTGCTAGAGGCCCCTTGAGATGTAACCATTTTGATATGTGCTAAAAAGCTCACTTCAAAACATTCAAACATTTATCAAGGTCAAGTTCAGCTTGAAGGGCTGCTAAAATGCACAAGGGGCGGCCAACCAGAGGGGGGAGGACAACAATTTTTGATTGTTGTTTGTTGAGGTAGCAAAATACCTCAAAGCCTCAGACACAGCCACAGCCAATGTAAATGAAACAAAGCATTTGTAAAAGGAAAAGGGTTAAGCTACATATAGAAATATTTCTTTTTGTTCGCTGTGTAATGTGACACAATTTGAATTCCAGCTGACTGTCGATGGTGTTTGCTGGGGGGAAAGGGGGGGGTAGGAGAACTGCTGGTCTATGAGTACATTGATTAGCTGACCTCTGAGACAGAAATAAGCTTGTTAGCCATGGTTACCATGGTTAAAGCTATAGCTTAATTGCAGCGACAGCTGTGAAATTTGAGCAAATTGGTTTACAGTTCGAAAAGGATTCAAAATAAATAAAATAAAATAAAATAAAGTTAGGGTAGTTTTCTAACAATATTCAGCGAAAATGTTGTAGCTTTTTAACTAAAATTTGAACATTTGTTAGATTGTCGAGAATTTATTGTATAGAAAGGCTTAGATATTGTTGTTTAAAAAAATAAAAATTATTCTTATAAAAAATAACCTTAAATCTATGAAATAATAAAGATAATAAAAATATTAATTTAAATTTTTTTATAAATGTTATAATTATAAAATGTTAATATATATATTATTATATCCAATTAAAAGGTTTATTTTAATATTTAAAAAATCGAATCTAATTAATAATATATATAATATATGATGATTATTTGTGTAATTGAAAAAAAAAAATACATTTTTTAATATTTCATTCAATACATGATGGAGCTCAAAGAATTATTGTATATTTATAGCATTAATGCAGATAGTCGAACAAATATATAATATATATATTATAAACATACTTCGAAAAATTAAAATAAAAATTTATAAAAAATAAATAATAGAGCTTCAATTTATTGTGTTTCGAATACGAGCTAAAACTACAAGTGAAAAGCTACTTTAATTAAAACAAAGGGTTTTATATACAGAATATACTATGAGGTATTATAGTATGAGTTGCTATGGTCCAATGGGAATAAGGTTGCCAGTTACATATAGATATATACACTCATGTATATATGTATACTAACATATAAAACAAATCCTTGCACAGATCATGAAGTCAGAACAGCCATGACAGCTGTGCAGCATTGCCCTAGAGGCATGAACACGAACGTATCTAGATTCTTACTATATATATATATATACATATATATATATATATATATAGTCGAACAATTAGCAGCAATTGCTCAAGACACTGAGCTAAAATTATAATGGCATATGAGCAGCAGCTAACGGTTTTGTCAGCCAATGAAAATGCATTAGCTGGATTTAGAGTGTATAGAAGACAGTGATTTGTTGTTGTTTTTGTTGTTGTTTTTGTAGTTGTTTTTCTTGTTGTTGCAGTTGCACAAGTTTTTGTGGCTAGTGTAGAGAGTAAGGAATTAATTTGAAATTCCATTTCGTAGATTTAATTGAGTTGAAATCAAATTAAAAGCAATCTATTTTCAACCCTCATTGCGAATTATTTTTTTTTCGCCAATTTTCTTCTCAGTTTTGCTGCCAATGCAACCCACACAAATACACGCATAATATACGCATTCACACAAACACACACTCACATTCACACTCACAAAACACACACTCACATTCACACTCACAAAACACACACACACACACACACTCACAAACACTCACACAAACACTCACACACACACACTCACGCACTTCGCTTGACTCTGGTTTCTATTCATTTTGCTGCGTTCGTTTTTCAGATTTTTCCACTGTTGCTGCTGCTGCTACGCACTTTTAGAGCAGCAGCAGCAACATCCAGAAAAAAAAAATGTGAAACAGCAAAAGAAAGAAGAAGAAGCAAAGCAGAATGTGAAATAAAATAAAATTGTGTGTGTGTTCAACGCAGTTTTTCGGGGTTGCAAATATATATATGTATATATATTCAATGCCCGTAGCCTGCATTTTTGTGCGCGCTGCGAGGAAAATCGATAAAAATGTGCCAGGCCACGCAAAACATGTTTAGCCCGCATCTCCTCCACTCCCCCTCCCCCTCCCTATCTCTCTCTCTCTCTTGTTCTCAAACTATGTTTAATCTGCAGCATGAATGCATTTTTAGCTGGTCATTTTGTATGATTAGGGAAAGAGAGATAGAGACGAGAAGAGAGAGTGTGTGGGCGAGGGGAGAGGCAACGCTTGTGCTGTTGCATTAATTTTTAATTTGTCGCGTAATAAACAACCAAAAATGATCTATGCATTTTTCGAAATTTGTTAAGCTTGTAGAAAAATTAAAAATCCATCCACAATAAAAAATCTTAAATTGCATTGAGAATAAAAAAAGGGAATACAAAAAATCCATAAAAACGCAGAACTTTTGCCAAATGCAAATAATTCGCTTCAGTTGACAGAGCGAGCGTCAAATTGCATTTGATAGACTCAAACTGTGTCCCTTCCTCTCTTCTCATCTCTCTTCTTCTCCCTTTCTTCTATTCTACTTGTATTCTGCTCCTCAGCTTCATTACTGCTGCAGCTTTTGCCCTGGTGGCATCCACTCACTGCAGGCCATTAAAATGCATTACAAATACGCTCAAGTTGACCAAAAAAACACAAAAAAACAGTAAAAAATGAAGCAAACTTTACTCGCTTTGAGTCCAAAAAAAAAAAAGTAAAAAAATTCCGAAAAAATTGTGCAAAAAAATTTTTTTAATTTGATAGCAGTATAAAGTTACTCCACACCAGCAACATGCGACAAATGATCAACATATAGAGGTATATGCAACTGTGTGAACAGCAGGTGATAGGGGAAATAGTTCATGAAGTATAAATAAATGTAAAAAAATCCACAAACAACAAAGATATAATAATTTTAAACAAGATGAAATAGGCGAAAGAAATGAAATTCCCTCAATATTTAGTCGCTTTAAAAATGTTTTAAAATTGATGCTGCTTTCGGTGGCAAACGACTGTTCGCTCTATTGAAAATATTTTAAAGGGTATCTATGTAGTCGTTCTCATTTGAAAGCAGCATACTTATTCATTATTGTTGCTGCTGTAGCTGCATTTGCTGCTGTTGTTGCTGTTGTTGCTGCAGTTGCTATTGGTGCTGCTGTTGCTGTAGATGCTGATGTTGTTGCTGCTGCTGATGTTGCTGTTGCTGTTGTCGATGTTGCTGTTGCTGTTGCTGCTGCTGCTGCTGCTGTTGGTGGCTCAGTAAAAGTGGCTTTTGTACGTACAATGACCTAGCAACACATAAAAAATGCAAAAAGTGGCAGCAAGGCAGCTCCAACTGCGCGAGTTGCGCGCTAAAATATGCAAAGGACGCTGACGATGGTGAATGAAGGCAAAGGATGCCGAGGATGCCGAGGATGCAAAGGATGCAGAACATGCCACGAAGCCAGTGTAAAAGATGCTGCTCTGCTGCCAGAGACCCCTAAAGGCGAAAGTTTTCTCTGCACGGCAACGGCAACGGCAACAACTCAATCCAAAGTGCAACTTCTAGCTGGTGTTGGAGAGAGTCACAGAGAGAGAGAGAGTGGAGAGAGAGTGAGAGTGTGGGAGATTGGACAGAGGGTGAGTGGTGTGTGCAGGCGTGTGCAAGCACGCCCCACCGTAACTTCAATAATAGTCAAGTGCAGTGAAGCGTATAGCCAGCTGCACTGTTGCTGCTCCTGCTGTTGCTGCTGCTGCTGTTGCTGTTGCTGATGTTGCTGATGTTGCTGCTGCGGCGCCATTCGCATCTTGAAATCAAAGCAAAGCGAAAGCAGTACAGAGCAAGCTCCCCCTTTTATTCCGGCAGCAGTTTCGCCATTTTATTTGCACTCGTTGCTTTGGCATTTTTATTTTCTCTTTTTCCTTTTGCTTTTCCTACACTTTTTTTATTTTTTTGACGCGTTTCTGGCAACATCTTTTGGCCAGCACGCATACTTTTAGCAATTTCTGTGCTCTGCCACTTGCCACTTGCCACGCGACTACAGCTTTGTATCTATATGTTGGTATCTATCTATCTCTATCTCTCTCTCTCTCTCTCTCTCTCTCTCTCTCTCTCTCTCTGTATCTCTCTCTCTCTCCCTCTTTGTATATCTCTTTGCGTTTGTTACATTTTGCATTTACCCTTGGCAAGGACTTTTGGGCTAAAAGCAGGGGCCAAGCCAAGCAGCATCAGCAGCAACAGCAGCAGCAACAGCAACAGCAGCAGCAACAAAGCAAGCAAAAAGTTTTATTTGCACAGTTTTTCTTTTTCTTAAAACTTTTGTTGTTGTGTATATGTGTGTGTGTGTGTGTGTGTGTGTGCACCCCGAACAGTAGCATGCCACATGCCACTTGCCACTTGCCGCTTGCCGCTAGCAGCGTAAAATGCTTGCTTGCAATTTGTACAAACATGTTTACATATATATATATAGAAACATACATACATATATACACAATTCTACATATAGACACATACACATGTATAGTATATACTAAATGTATATATATACTCTTATATATAGTATGTTCTTGGTGCTGGCAAAGGCGTTTTGCCAAGAAGTGTAGCATACTTTCGAGCGCCGCCTCGCTCACTCATGCCAAAACGGCAAATTTTTATAATTAACAGCGACAAAGTAGCTCAGCAGCAGCAACAACATGAAAGTCAGCATCAGTTTATCAAAGGCGACAATCGGCAAGGCACAGCAGCAACAGCAACAGCAACAACAGCAACAACAGCAACAGCAACATCAGCAGCAACTGGGGGACATAAGAAAATAGAAATGCATTGGCAGCAGCAGCTTAAAGAATGCGTGTAGCTGAGGGTAATGCCAAGACTATATAGTATATTTATGCATGAATATGTATAGATATATATATATATACATATATATAGCTGTATATATACATATATAGCTTATATAGCAATCCATGCACAACATTTTAGGGTGACAAATGCAAATATTTGCACAAACTACTTGCAGCGACAAGCGACAAATGGCATAAAGAAAAGAGGAAGAAGCAGCAACAGCAACAACAACAACAACATCAATAGCAACAACAACAGAAACTGCAACAACAGCAGCAGCAACTGCAACAGCAACAACTGCTGCAGCAACATCAGCAACTGCAACAGCAACACCAGAAGCTAACACTCTAAGGGGCAACATATGCGTATGTGGTAGGGGCGAGGGGTAGGGGAGTTGCTACAGTGCAATGGCAGAAAAGTGCGTCATGCAGTTTGCTCAAGTGGCAAAGAAAAAAAAACCAAACGAAACGAAAGGAAGCCATTGCAGTGCGTTACACCAGGCGTATACGCAATATGCGTAAGCTCAAGCTTCAAAGCGAGCCTCAAGCGGCAAGCGGCAGGTGGCAGGTGGCAAGTGGCAGGTGGCATGTGTTGAAAGGTGTGGGTGGTGTGTGTGTGTGAGTGCGAAATGTGCGTATGTGTGTGTGTGTGTTATTTGCACATGTTAACGTTAGCAAAGCAACATTTTTCATGCTGCTGCTGTCGCTGCTGCTGTTGCTGTTGTGCGTGTTGACTGGTGCTTAAGCTTGTGCTGCTGCTGCTGTTGCTGCTGCTGCTGCTTCATATTCGTTTACTGTATTTTTTCTGCATTAAAAAAAAGAGTGCGTGAGCGTATTTTTGAGCATGTGCGTGTGCATATTTATGCGTATTTGTTTGCATAGCTGATGATATGCCAGCAACAACAACAGCAGCAGCAACAGCAACAACAGCAACAGCAACAGCAACAACAGCAACAACAGCCACAACAAATAAGCTTTGCCATTGCCGTTTACTTTATGCGTGCGTGTGTTCCTAGCTGCCAATGGGGGTAAAGTTGTTGAAGTTGTTGTTGCTGTTGTTGTTATTGCTGTTGCTGTCAATGTTGCTGTTGTTGCTTCTACTGCTGCTGCTGCTGCTGTTGCTGTTCTGCTGTGTCCTGCGGGTGTTGCCCGTGCAATTAGAGAAGTTTCCAGTGCAGAAAATGCAGCAACTTTTGCGCTTGTAAATGCAGCTAGCGCTAAATTGTTTGATAGCACGTGCGTGTAAATGGATGTGAGTGTATTAGTGTAAGTGTATTTGTGAGTGTGTGTGTGTGTGAGAGAGAGTGTGTGTGTGTGTGTTTGAATGTGTGTGTGTTTATTTGTCTGTGTGCGTGCTAAGTGCAAAGTTCTGCTGTTCTGTGCTGCAGCATTTTTATGTAACGCGGCATTTTGGACAACAAACAGCAGCAACAGCAACAACAACAGCAGCAACAACAACATCTAGTGCTGCTGCTGCTACGTGACGTGAAATTTTTTAGCGCATTTTATGTGCAGGTTTTTTTTTGTTATTTGTTGTAGCTGCTTCTTTTATTTTTGAACAACATTTCTTTTTAATTTTTTGTAGATTTTGTTGTTGTTGTTGATGTTGTTGTTGCTGCTGTTGTGCTGCTGCTTTCTTCACTTTTGTGCCAGTGAGTGCTCTTTGCTCTAAACCACCCCCACAACAACAGCAGCAGTAGAAGCAGCAACAGCAGCAACACAAGTAGTGGTAGCAGCAGCAACAGCAACAGCAACAGCAACAGCAGCAACATCAACAGCAGCAGCAGCAGCTAAGTCCGTTAAGGGATGTTTATGCATGCCAGGAGTTTCGTACTTTAGTAAATGACTTGACTTGTTTGGCGCTGTTGCCCAGGCATCCAAGCAGCAACAGCAGCAGCAACAGCAGCAACAGCAACAACAGCAGCAACAACAGCAGCAGCAGCACAACTTTTAGTTTAACTCAAGTCCAAAAAGTAAAAAACCCGAAAAAAAACAACGACAAAAGCAAGAAAACAAAAATCGACAAAATTAAATTGATTTTTTCTTTTTTGGAGCTGGCCAAATGTATTGGAAGAGTAGCGGCAGCTAATTTCCTTCTTTTTTTTTTATTTCACAGCACTGATTGCTTGCTTCATTTGGAGAGGGGGGAAATGTGGAAAATTGGAAATGGGCTCGCAACTCTTTCGAGTGCATGAAGCAAAGGAAAAACACGAGAAAAAAAATCCCCGAAAAGAGATACAAGTGAGACGCAGAGCACATCGAATTTATTGTTTCAATTATGTTTTCAATTTGCGCCGACAAACAAAAGCCGTGCAAAATGCAAAAAAGGCTCTCAGCTATAAAT
The DNA here is from genome assembly GCA_037040025.1 of Sphaerogastrella javana. Classification (NCBI taxonomy): domain Eukaryota; kingdom Metazoa; phylum Arthropoda; class Insecta; order Diptera; family Drosophilidae; genus Sphaerogastrella; species Sphaerogastrella javana. The sequence continues at coordinate 8,061 of JBANCZ010000946.1, read as the reverse complement.
AAAATAAATAGGGAAAAAACAATATTTTTGCTGTCTTTTTTGTATGTTTTTTTTTTTTTTTTGTACGCTATTGGTAGTGTTTGTTGTTGCTGTTGCTGTTGCTGTTGCTGTTATTTTGTTTGTTGTCAGGTTCATGCGCGGAATGGAATTCTACGTGGATACCAAAAACGCTTGCCACTCCCCCATCCAATGCTGCCATTGCCGCCCCCACACCCAATTGGCAATCCTTAGTCCTTTTTGCCGCCATGGTAGACGTGCCCAAACCCAGGCAAAGTTATTGAAAGTAAACATGATAAAAATATATACACTTGCAGGAAATACACAAAATAAAATATACAAAATACAATATACAAAATACAAAAAAAAAATAAAGAAAAAAATTGTATTCCAAACTCGACGCGTAATGCATGCGAAATTGTCTCAAATAATATTTAAGAAAAAATTAAATTGAATTTACGGCGGGTTCGCAAAAGCAAAAGCATGAATAGTGTGTGCATTGATGGACTAAAAGATGCCCTGTATCTGAATACAGGCAAATGGCAAATGTGTCATAAAACAACTTTTAGCTTGTGATAAACTTTACAGGGTATGCAAAAACATAAGGCCACGCAATGATAACACAAAATACAAAAATAATCAAAAATCGATTTCAAAGTGCGGCTTTTGTTTTTTTTTTTGTTTTTTTTTTGTATAACAATATGCCTGGCCTGTATTTTTTTGTAGTTGCTCCTCTTCCTCTTCCTCTTCCTGTTGCTGTTGTTGTTGTCAAAATGCAATCAAAAGATATGGCAGGCTATTATTGTTGTTGTTACTGTTTGATAGGCACTTTTCAAGCAAAACTTTTACTTCATTTTCTGTGCTGCTTTTCCATTTCCATCTCCCTCTCTCTCTCTCTCTCTTATTGTTCCTTGCTCACTCTTTTTTGCTGTTCTTCATTTTTTCAATTTTCAAATGAAAATTGAAAGTGTAACTTGCTTTCCTTTGCTCTCTTCCCACTTTCCTTTTGATATGCTTCACTTCAAGATTAAACTGATTTGCTTTACCTCCCCTCAAAAAAAAAAAACTTCATCAAAATTACATCTCTTTACATATAAATACATACATAGATATATATCAATACATATACATATCTACACACACATATATGCCAATATAAATATCTACATACATCTATGCATATATATAATTAACTATATCTAAATATACGCATTATTATCAGAGCTCAAATTCAGTTTCAGCTGCATTTGAGCAACTGCAGCCTGTATGCTCAAAACTGTGAGCCTCTCAAACTGTAAACCTGTAAACGTGTAAATGTGTAAACCTGTAACCTGCTGACCCTCTAAACTAACAGTGCAGCCCCATCATTTATGCATGTCTGCAATTAAATATATAGTCGTGCAAGTGTTTACCTATAGCTATGGCTAAACCCCGGTAGCAACCCCTTTTTTTACCTTCTTTTTCCTACTTTTTCCCTACTTTTTTTTTGCCCAACTGACAAATGCTACCTTTCAGTTGAATATTTCTTTTTTTTTTATTTATTTGTTGCTGGGGTGCGAGTGCAACTGCAACTTTAAGTGCGAGTGCGAGTGCGAGTGTGAGTGTGAGTGTGAGTGTGAGTGTGTGATAGTTGGAGTTTGAGTTGCCGCAATGCCAGAGAGTACGAAGGGTCGCACTCTCTACGAATCGGTCAAGCTGAAAAATGCGCTGCAATTGCACCTTGTACACACACACACACTCACACATATACACACACTGACACACACACACACACACACATACAGACACAGACATTGATATGGCCACCGAGAGAGGGCGCTAGCGAGAAATGTATACGGCTAACAAGTACATCAAGTTTTAATTTGTGAATGAACGACTAAGATACTCCGCAATTCGATGCATTTAAAAAAATAATTAACACTTAATTAATTTTGAAATTTTTACTATAGATATTTATAGTCACACCTTTCAAAATTAAACAAAATTATAAATTATATTATATTAAATGCTATTCAAATTGCAAATATTTTATAAACTCTTTTTAAATATTGCAAATATAAAAAATTATTTTAGAATATGTGAAATTTTAAGAAATATTTAAAAAAATGTGCATAGTTAAAAAATATTATAAAATATACATAATTATAGGAGCGTACAACAATATATAAATTATTTATATATATTTATTAAAATCTGTTAAAACTTGGCATATTTTATGAATTATTTTTGTGTGCACATATTTTAAGAAATATTTTAAAATATATACAATTTATGAAGAAATATTTTTTTAAAAATTATACTAATAAAAAATTCAGACACATATATTTATAATATGATCTTCAAATTGTACACATTTTAATAATATTAAATTATATACATTTTGAAGACCATACAGCAAATATATATACACAATTTACATTTAAATTTTAAAACGGTTGACTCAGTATAACTGCAGTATATATATATAGTATTGTTTTTCAAAATTAATTATAGAAAAATTGCAAATACTTTCTTTAGTGTATATTCAATACCGTACTTCATTATTTTGCAGATTATATTTCCAATTCCAGTTTTCTACTCTTAGCCTATAGTATATATTTCAGTGAAATTTTTACTTCATTCTATACAAACTTGCACTTAATTGAACTTAAGCTATCTATAGCTTCGATCCTTTATAATTGATAGGGTATATATGAGGCTGTATACCCTGACATTTTGGCCATGCATCGTTGATATTTAAATTGAGCCAGCGGGCAGTAAAAAAAGTGCTGCTTGCAGGGCCAAATGCACTTCAAAAATAGAAATGTTAAGCGCGCAAAAGGGTTAAATGTGCTAATGTGTGTGTCTGTGTGAAAGAGAGAGAGAGAGATAGAGAGAGAGAGAGAGAGAGAGAGAGAGAGAGTGTGTGTGTGTAGCTGTAAGCTGTATCCTTGAAATGCAACGCTTGGCCGCGAACAGCAAAAATATTTTTGCTCTTTAATGTGCGCGCTCTAGCTCTGTCTTTCTCTCTCTATTTTCCCCCCTAACTGCATCTATCCCTTTCATAATTTTCTTGGTTGCTGTGGCAATTAGCGATTCGCACTTTGTTTTTTGTGTTGTTGTTGCTTATTAATAAACAATAACAAGAATGCTTAATTATCTATATACCATATTATATTTACTTTGCTTTTGCCAGCTGTTGCTGCTGCTGCTTGTTAACCTCATTTGCAGCATTGCCATGAGCATGCCACGCCCACTGCAGTAAAGCTTAACATTGTCTCTATTTCTCTGTTTCTATTTTTCTATCTGCTCCCCTCTCTCTCTCTCTCTTTCCGTCTCTCTTTTGCTTTCTTGACATTGGTTTGCCTCATAGAAATGAGCAAATGCCACGTTGAATTTACACTGCAATTTTTACTGTGCCCTTAGTTCGTTACAAGGTGTATGTGTGAATGTATGTGTGTGTGTGTGTATGCGTGTGTGTGTGTTAGTATGTGCTTGTGTGTGTGAGGAGACAATGCAGTGTTTTTGTGTGTCCTTTAACTATTTGCAAGGATATATGGTAGAGCGTCTTGGCTTTCTTTGCCCTGCCCTGAATTTGCTTTGCTTTGTTGATGTTGTTGCTTCTGTTGCTGCTGTTGTTGCTTCTGTTGCTGCTGTTGTTGCTGCTGCTGTCGTCGTTGTCATATTGCCATGCAAATGTCACATTAAGCATACGCAGTGTTGCATTGCGCGTAATTATGTAACATTCATTTGCATTTAGTCTCTTTAGTCTCTCTCTTTTGTCTCTTTAATCAATGCAGAGAGTTGTAATTTAGGTATATGTGTGTGTCTGTGAAAGTGTGTGTGAGTGTGTTTGAGTGTGTGTGAATGTGTGTTTGAGTATATGTGTGAGTGTGTGTTTGATTGTGTTTTATTTGTGCTTTGCTGCTGTCGCATTCAATATGCGCTTAACAAGGATGTGAAAATTTATTTATTAAAATTTAACAACGCATTATAATCAGAGCAGATTTATGTACATATATATAAATAAATATGTATAAATGCAAGTGTATGTAAGTTTGTGTGTGTGTGTTTGAGCTTGTGTATAGTTTGGACTAGCGCAATGAATGATTGTCATCAACAACCACCAGCAGCAACAGCAGCAGCAGCAACCCATCAACATCAGCAACATGAGCAGCCGTCGCGGCAACAGCAGCAAATGATTTTCATGAAAACAACAACAACAACAATAACAACAACAACAGCAACCATTCAATTGCACAGACAGACAACGTACACGCACACACACACATGTTCATGCAGACATCGTATAGAATTGCACCAACACACATGCACAAGGTTTTATTATTTAATTTATGCGCCAGATAATACAAAAAAAAATACCGCTGGTAAAAAAAACAAAGCGTTTCACACACATACAAACATTACTCACACACACACACACAATATGCAGAGCTCACATAGATACCATAAATACAGTCATAGCCATAGCTTTAGCTACACCAAAACAATGTCAAAACTGTAGAAGAGATTTATTTGCATACAACTATGAAGCTGAAAAAACAAACACACACACACACAGTCTCAAGGTCAAGTAACTGTGAGAGTTCTAGGTAGGTAAACTATGGGAAGAGTACTCATAGTTCTCATACATTTCAAAGTTCCAATAGATCTCATGGTTCCAATAGTTCTCATATTCTTTATAGTTCTTGTAGTACTTATTCCAATATAGTCATACTAGATGATTCATTGGATTCATTGGATTCACATCATACAATCACTTATTATTATAAAACCTACACTACTTTTCTGCTATAATATGCCATATGAACAGCCCTTCATATTTAAATGTTTACTATTAATCTGATAAGCGCATTAAAACATAATATAAATATGGTAAAACTTATTAAAATTTATAGTATATATGTTAAATAAATTGCATTATACGTACGGGTTTGGCTTTGGGTTCCTGCAAATAAACAACAAAAAGAACAGAGAGAAAAATATTTAAATTAATATTTAAATTAAGAAATATATACATATATGCATGAGTAAAAAAAAATTGTAATTTAAATTAAGTGATGCAAAAACAAAAAAAAAATATATATATATATATGCAAAATGTATTTGTTGCATCAAACAAAATACAGGGAATTTTTTTACATCAGTTGACAGAGAACAGCAACAATAAATGCATGAATATGAATGCATTTTTATATTTATACCAAAATATCATACATATATGGTATAAGCATATAGATTAAGCACATGTAAAACCCTCTAATTGGAACTCATTGTCGCGACCCAATGAAAAAATGAATATAAATAAGCAAAAATATGCTGGTCGGGTGTGTGCAACTAAACAGTTACCTATGGTCTACGACTGTGAACTATAGAGGGAAATGGTAGCTATACCAATATAAAGGTTATTCCAAAATACCCATTAATATTGTTCAGAAATATGGTTCTATAATGTAGACACGTTGTTCTATCATATAACATTTCATTTTTACTAACCTAAGCTGTCAGATATCTTTCTTATGTTTCGTTAAATGTAATTATATAAATTTAATAATTTGGCATTATTTTATAGATGTAAGTTTTTAATCACATACTGATATTATTCAGAGGGCTTTACTCTCTCTGCTAGACGATTGAATCTATTCATTTTCTGTCATCTTTTAGCTGTCAAATTAACAATACTTTATTGATTCGATATATTTGATATTATGTATATTTGTATTATTAATATGATTGTAAATATATATAATATAGGCTGAACACTCTTATATTTCTTTTAACATGTTTTTTGCACTTTTTTTAATTTATTAGTTGCTTTTTGGCATTGATTAGAATGTTTATGCACAATCCAAAACTTTAAAAAATTAATTTAAATTTCTGTCAAAAGGCAGAATTAAAGAGAATGAAAGAGAGAGAGAGAGAAATAGAGAAAAAAATGGAGAAGAGAGAAGAGAGAAAGAGAAAGAGTGGAGAGAGGCTTCCAAACAGTTTTATTATCCTCTTAAGCTGCTTAAAAGTTGCACTCCCCCAACACAAAGAATCCACAAAAAGAGAAAGAGAGAGAGATAAAGAAGGAGAGGGGGAAAAAGAAAAACACAAAATACGAATCTAGAAATATAGTTTTGTCTATCAAATAAGTACTTAAATCCATATGCATATATAGATTTGGCTATGAGTGCGTGCATATGAGCACAATATGAATAAATATTCACGTCTCTCTCTCTATTCCTCTTTCTCTTTCTATCACTCAATGTGTGCACAGTGAGTGCAATACGAATGCGGCACGTTTGACTTAAATCCTAGAGCAGGACAAGGCTAAGGCTCAGGCGGAGGCGGAGGCGGAGGCAAAGGCTCTGTCCGTGGCAAGAAGAAAAAACAGGAAAATAAAGGAACAATGCGAGCAGATGTGCAGGCAAGCGAGAAACAAATGCAGATGTTTGTCTCTCTTCAAATGAGTGTATACTCACACACTCACACACTCACACACATGTGAGTGTCTGTCTATCTGTCTGTCTGTTCGACAGTTGTATATGCATTTGGAGCAAAAAAGGAAATAAAACAAAAATTCAATCGGATTTTCGACTGGACTCGACTCGATTTCACATTTTTGTCTTCTTCATTTTGGTGCAATGAACTCTTGCTGCCTATAGGCGTGGCATGCATACCATTACATACATGCATATATACACATATGTATATATATATATATGTATATATTTTTATATATTTTTTGTATGTCTGTGTGTGTGTGCAGCTGTGCGTATTGCATCTACAAATTGAATGATTGCTGCAATGCTCTGTCTATGACTATGAATGGGCACCTGGCCATAAGCATCAATTATAGCTGGAAAAATTGCAGAAAAACTGCCAAAAATAAAGGAAAACATGAAATAAAAATCGAAGAGGAAAAATTACACAAGACAGAGAGAAAACAAGAACGAGAGAGAGAGAGAAAGAGGCTACAAAGGTGCAGCAATACGAATGCAATTGGATATTACATGGAGTGGAGTAAAGAAGAGTAGAGAGTAGAGCAGAGCAAGACCAAGACCACGACATGGTATCAGATTGCACAACACAAAGGCACTTACACACACACACACCTATACACACACACCTACCTATACACACATGCCTGAACTGATAATGAAGCCCAAGCAGAAGCTCATCAGCTACAGCAGAAGCATTTGCTGATGTGTGAGTGTGAATGTGTGTGAGTGAGTGTCAGAGTAAGTATATGATTGTGTGTGTGTGAGTCCTTGTGTGAGTGTGTGTGTAAGTGTTCGTCATGCATGTGTATGTGTTTATGGCATTGTATATGTATATGTTATCCTGGTTTCCTGGAGCTGAGGCAAAGCCAACGTGCCAAAATGCGAGCTCTGCCAACGTATGCAAGTGAATATATGGGCCAGAGGCCTGAGGCGCGCAAAGGGCAAAGAGAGAAGAGGGAAGCGGGAAGAGAAGTTGTAGGAGTAGTAGAAAAGGAAGAAGAAGCAGAAGCAGTAGAGAGAGTAAAAGACAGAAGCAGCACAAGAACGAGGACGAATGCTGGTGCTGGGAGTATGTCACGAACGGTGTGTGCTCAAGTAGGAGCATTGCACTCACAGTTATCCTTGTCGTTGTTGTTGTTGTTGTGGTTGTTGTTGTTGTTATTGGTTGAGGCTCATGCTTAGTGCTTGAGTTACATTCATGGCTCGCATGCATTTGGTAAGCATTTCGTATGCATGAAGTGAAACCTTTAAGTTCTCTGCTGACTGGCTTAGACAACGGGGTTAGTTAGTGCTACTACTAGTGCATTTAGTTTGATGAAGTTCCAACAACAACAACAACAACTACAACAACAGCAACATTGTTCGTTTGTGCGTTTGTGCGTTTATCCTGCGGCCACACAAGTAAAATGCAAAGAAAAGAGCAAACCAAGAACTTAGATCTAGGAGCAGCGTCAAGAGTCTTTGAATGTTTGCAAGCACAATGCGAATATGTTTACTCTATTTCTTTAACTACTTCGAACTCTCTATCACTCTCTCTATATATCTCTCTCTCTCTCTTTCCCTCTCTCTCATACTC
>JBANCZ010000945.1:0-26581 GCA_037040025.1 Sphaerogastrella javana | reverse complement strand
CTGCCTGTTACACACAAATCGACTTTGCACAAAGTTAATAGACCCTTTTGTGTTTTTTAAACACAGGGTCTAAATATAAAAATAATGCAAACCACTGTAGGAAAAGCCAAAAGAAAAGCAAAAGAAAACGTACCAAGCTTTGCGAATGCCAGGGCTGTGCCAGGTGATTCAATTTACCTAATTGAATTATGGCCAAGTTGAAACTTTGACTGTTGACTCTTGTCGCTTGTTAGCTGTCGCAGTTGAAGCAGGCGATCTTAATTTGAAGCAGATAAAGAAGATGCGCTAATTTGGAATTTGATTAAAGTGAAGACCGTACAAATATATAGTTTAGCTAATATATACTAAATTCGAACTTTATGCTGCTTCGAAAGTGGTCAAAACAAATTTGTATGCTTCTGTGTCAACTAAAGATGCCTCAAATCATAATAATCAGAGTTATAATTTAGTTAAATTTAGTGTTGTCAAATGCGTACGAAAGTTTTAATGGTACCACAAACTTGCAGTCCCTGAACAGACAGACGGACAGACAAACAAATTGTCAAATGCATTCATAGGCAGATCCAATAGGAAAAGCAACCGTAAGTAGAACAAACAGAACCGAGAATCGAGAACATAGAGCAGAGAACCCTGCAACAAACTGTTGTTAGCTTGTGAAATAACCTTATGTTGTGTCGCTCTCTCTCTCTTTCTCTCTATCTCTCTCTTCGTCGACTAACAGGTTTTGTTACACATTTCCGCTCACGTGAAAATATTAATTACCAAAATTTCATTTCAGGTGCAGCATTAGGAAGCAAAGGGATGAAGAGGGTGCAAGTGAGTAGCATGTAGCCTTGTCGGCAATTCAATTAGTGGGCGACTTGGATTTATCCTATTTAAATGCTGCATACTTTCAGGTGCACAAACACACACACACACACACACACACACACATACACAGTGCTTGGGTGTGCTTGTCGTGATGGCAACGGGGCTCGAGCAGGACTCGAATGGAACTCGTGACTTATGCACTGACGCAACCAATTATGGCTTGAAGGGGCAACTGTAACTGCAACCGTCTCGCCTCTTTCAATTTCTTTACATGTGTATGTGTTAGTATTTGTGTATGTGTGTGTGTGTGTGTGTGAATATGTCTTTGTGTGGTAAGCAATCTCAGTCGCAACCTTTCCATATTCGTAGGTAACACCCTGTGTGTAGAAACCTATTTTCGGGTTTTAACGCAGACTCTTCAAAAACTATGTCAAATTAAATTTATGCATTCCCTTCCAAAGACACTGTATATATATATGTATACGTGTGAATTTATGTGTGTGTGCATTTTCTTTAACTTAGTGCAGCTTTGCGTATTAGTTTTGGGTGCTTTTCGCTACCAATTTCTATGCATAGTTTATGGAGTTTGGTATTGATAGGGTGTCAACAAGGGCATCTGCGTGGGCGACAGCAAAAATATTTCATCAGTTTATTGTGCGGGAAAGTTTCTTAATTAAATATGACAAGTTAACAGCTACGGCTTTTGAGCCAAACTAATCTAATTAGCCAAGTTAACAGTCGCCTGCTGTTGCTGTAATTGAGAAGGTGTCGTGCTCAGATTTTCGCACTGCTTTTAGTGCATTTTGTAATTTTAAATCTTCGATGTATTTATTAGAAAAAAAATTTGTATAAGTTATGTATTTAGATAACACTAAACTATACAAAAAATTTGATAAAATATATTTTTAGGAATTGTTTAGAATTATTTTAAAACTTTTGCTTTATTTAGAGCTTTTCATTTTTGTAAACTCAACCTTGGCAATTTTATAGTGCACTTTTTAATGCTTCTCATTTGTAATAACACAAAAATTAAAAAAACCCTCTGCTGCCGCTTATTAGATCCGCCACAAAAAAGCCTTAGCCGGAGTATGTAGAGACTCCTATGGTTGCTGGTCTCCCGCCACAAAGAAACCACAGACTGACAGACCAAATGGACAGCCAGTCAGCAAAACGTAGAGTCGCTCCTGGGTTGCCAGTCTCCTGTTGGGGTATAGTAAACACTTTGAACAAGCTGACTGATAAACATTTCTATTCTATTTGCATGCCCTTAAACGTAACTGCAAGCCTTTAGCATATTTTTATAGCTACGCCGAAAAGGCAATAGTCGAGAGCAACCGAAAATAAATTACCATTAGGCATACCTTGAATTAGTATAATGATTTAAAAGAAGTATCCTCAGGCGAATTACTGAATGATGATTCTGATATCAATGGATGCTTTGGTGTTAGTATAGATACATGAAGATAATCTGCAAATTGCACGCATTTATACGTACCAATAACACCCTGTTCCACGCGCTTTTAATGGGTTCCTTCCATTAAAAAAAAAGTTGAAATGAAACTGATTTCATTACCTTGATTAGTTGGTCTCTTCAAGTCCGCACTCGCAGACTGCTGTCTGCTGTCCGTTTGGCGGTTTGTTTGCCAGAGTATTTTTCAGCGTTTTTCTGTTAAAAAAAAAATCATGAGGGTGCATATGATGACTGAACTATAGGTCGAAAGGGCAGGTCGGAAAGGTGCTGCTGCTGATGCTGGGCAGCTTTTGGGTTCAATGCAAGCATTAACCTCATTAGCATGCAGCTCTGAATGGTAAATGCGATTATACATATGCACATATACACATTGGTATATATCTGTAAGCAAATGTTTATATATACGTATATTATGTATTCGAACCGAGGATTCGTTTGGGATCAGTGTAAGTTTTTATACACCTTTTAACTTAATGAATTAAAATCGACAACTTTAAGCTATTTTTTAAATGTAGCTAAAATTTGAGGACGAATTTTATAATTAACACTTAAAAATATAATCGTGTTTAGTTAAAGCTATTTCATATAGTTTTTAATAGATTTGAAGAATATTTTCAATATTACATACAATAGATTTAAATGAATTTGAAACGTACTTCTATTCAAATTTTAAATATTTTACTATATAACTTTTAGGTGCAATTATAATACAGTTGGCACAATAATTTTTGAAAGTCAAATAAAAGCCGCACAGAAAGCGTTACACATAACCTCAAATTGTATGCCCATAGCCCCAAATCTACGACTACAAATACCTCGACAAGGTTTCTTCTACCTTAGCATAGAGAAAATGCTGTATCATTCCGCTTGGGAAATGCTGCTGAAATGTATCTTTCACGCTCAATTTATTTGTAATGATGTCGACAGCATGTCAGGAGCAGAACTTACAAGCCTCCGGTGCCTACACAAGACCTACATCAAGTGTAGTTACTAGGCACACAAAAAAAAGGAGGACTCCATCAAAAAAAAAAAAAGAAACAGAAAAAGAAATGTGGGGCAGGCAATGGCACATTAGGGCACCACGAAAATCCCAATCATAAAGAGCGACAGCACCGGCAAACTTTTCGCGAACGCATTTTTCATGTAGAAATCGTGGCAATCGGCATGCCAAACGATGTCCTGAGGGAGTAGTCCAACAGAAAAAACCAAAAAAAAGAACATTGAGTGCAGGAGAACCTCTCGAAATGGCCGCATGTGTAGCGCTAATGAAATAAACATGTTTATTAGATACAAATGTTGGGCCCCAGAAGGCCTTCTGCTCTTACCAATTCACACAGTACGGATGTTGCCCTCCCATTTCTATTTTCAGTTTATTTTTTGCTTGTTTTCTGCTCTTTTTAGTATCATTTTTGTTGGAGTTTACACTGCGTATGATTAATATTAAGTGTTATCTGCCTTGCACCTGTCGTCTTTGTAATTAATTGAATTATATTTCACAGGGTCGTGCCTGAAGAGCGAGATCGAGTGAATTCAGGAGCTCAAGACTTCAGTAGTTCACAATTCAACGAATTATAAATGCAAAGGGCACCAAAAACAGCGGAAATGCAATTAAATTGTGTAGAGCATCCAGGCTCTCCTGTCCCTGTCTCTCTCTCTGGTGCAACAGTGCCTCAACCTCATCTCGTTCCGGCGTGTTGGTCTGTAAAAATGGCTAAGCGCAAATTACCAACAGCTACTTACAGACTAGCCTGGCTTGGCCAACAAGAAATGCCGCTGCAACGCTTTAGCCCCAATAGAAAAAAGACACAAAAAGAAAGGAAATGAAAGGAGAGAAATGGAGAGAGAAAAAGGCGGTTCCAGCAATGGAAAAGTGTGGAACTCAATTATGCTTAATTAAGTTTTTTATGCCAGTTGGCAGTTGGTAACTCGAAAAGGCATTCATTGCTCCAAAGCGAATAGAGGTGTAAAGTGCACTGCATAAATGATGAAAACACAAAAAAAAACACAAACACACACAATGCCTAAGTAGCCGTAACTAAACTGAGTTTACAAGACAAACTAGAACTAGTTAGTCATCTATTGTTAAACATAGAAGCTCAACTAATCAGAGTATAAACGAAATTTGAGACCATTTCAAGCGAACTCAGATGTAATAATAGTAAAACAGTAAATATGAATTGATCTTAATAGTGGAACTATTTATATAAGACAAATACAAACACAATACAACAATTTTTGATAGTATGGTATACAGAGTCTAGTACATAATTACTAATTTAATATATAATACAAAAAAGACAAATAATTCCAACAATTTATGATAGTATGTTATACAGAGTATACTACATAATTACTAATTTAATATATAATACACATAAAGATAAATTGCCTTGTCAGCTCCATGCAACTTACTTTAAATACTAATTAAAATTTATATTATTTTGATTCGAGTATTTACAATTATTACCCATATCAAAGCCTTATGCTTTTTAATTTTTGAGCTAAATTCATATATAGCATTTATTGTTTTAAAATAAATATTAAATGCATTTTAATCTTTTAAATAGAGCAGTAAATAATCATTTATATATAAATAGATTGTTGTATAGAAAATGTTAATCAGTCTTTAAACATGGCCTTTGATTACATAAACATAATCAATCCATCAACTCACTGTACAGAAATCTAATTAAATACTAGTTTGTAATCAATGCATACATTTAAACGTATGCATATACATAAATATACATATTTAAATATTGTTATTATTATTTTGTAATCAATTGCAAAACGCAGTGTGAGGCTAATTTTATATATATATATATACATATGTTTAAGCAAACTTATCGATAATCTTATCAAGCGAAAGAGCAAATAGGCGCCACGCTCAAAGTTTTGTATTAGCAAAAGCAATTGCCATAAACTGATTTAATTAAAATACCAAGTGTAGGGCGAAAAATTCGATATGAATTCAAATTTTCCAATTCATAAATACACACACAAACACATATGAATGCATAAATGTGTGTGTGTATGGCAATTTCAAATGAGACAATACAAAAGTCAATTTGCTGTAAGATTCCGAGTTCAACATAAACATAGACAGAGACATAGAGTAAGAGAGAGAGAGAGAGAGAGATACATGAGATACATATTTGGTATAATAACATACGTGACCATATTTACAAATGCCAAATCAAAATCATGGCCATAGACTTAAGGCGTGGGCGTGGCACAGTCATTGTCTGGCGTTTTGCCATGCATGTGAAATGAATTGAATGCTCTACAGCTACTCAGCCAGAAATCATAGGTCTAGGCATAGGTAGTTATACTATGTATTCATTCATTTATATGTATGTTAAGTGTGCGTGGCATGCTGTAAAATTTTGTCAACATTTATACATTATAATTTGAGGCTTATGTAATTCTAAAGATTGACTAAAGACGATTTTCGAGCATTAGTCAAATGCCAGACAATTTTCCTATGGAACGTTAAATCTTGAGGCATTCCACTTATGTATGAGATCCATAACTATGTGTTGGTACTTCGAATTAAATTCTCCTTTTAGTTAAAGGCATTAAAGATACTTATTAAAGCTAAACTTTGATTATTGCTGTAGTAACTTCAAACAATTTTGTATTAGATAAAAAAATATTGTGAAATATATTATTATTCTGTTCTTATAATTGAGCAGGCGTAGTTTGAATTGTTTTTCAAAATAAAACAATCCGAAAACTCCAATAATAATATACCACAATAAAGCAACAAAAAAATAGATAAAAACAGTTGAAAACCATCTCAAATTGTAAGTACTAATTAAATTCATATATTGTATGGGTTTCAGGCAGATCGCCGAATTTATTGTTGTTGCTGATGTTTAAAGAAATGGATTGAACAATTATTTAGAATTGGAAGACAGATTTCGCACAGGTGAGTACTATATTTTAACCCATACAATAATATAATTATTGAAATTTTAAATAGAAAGGTAAATACTACAAATAGATTGAATGTATTATACAGTTAGACATAGCTAAAGGTTTGCTTTTGTTTAATAAATTGTGCACACTATGAAGTATTACTCATATATAAGTTTAATGTTTCCCGTTCAAATTTAATTGGGTATATGGTTTTATTTATCCACACGAAATAGAAGTTGACCAAATCTTTGAAATTGTTTGGTGAATTGTACACCCAATACTTTATTTTACTTCAATATGTGTTGCATTATTTGCTATAAAAGTTTGAGTGAGTTTGGTCTATATATGTTTATACAATATTTTATATGAGGTACAAAACATTTTTAAAATTGTGGAATTGTGCACCGTATGCTTTAAGCCGAATATAGTTGCACTATTTGCTATAAGATATATGTTTATATGGTATTATATTATATTGTATATTATACAATATTATTTATAGGTAGAGGTTCAAAACTATTTTTTATAGAATTGTGTTTGTAGAATTGTGCACCCTATGCTTTCTTTTAGTCCCGAATAACTTCATTACTTGCAGTATGTTTTAATGAGCTTCCGCATCATATGTTTGTATGTATATACGTGAATTAGTCATATTTTGTTAGCTGTATGGCACACTTTCTGACAGCAGCCCTACGAATTGGAACGGACTTTCGGTGTATAATTAACAATAATGAAGTCGTAAAACCGCAATGCAATCAGCTATGCGACAAACACAATACACACAAACATGCATACAGCAAGAGGGAGGGAAATTGAGGTAGAGAGGGTGCCCGCCAAAAAGCCAAAATGTAAAACGCATAGAAAGCCCTGTAAGCGCGTGGAGAGCACAGATAACGAGTGTCAACTAGAAAAGAGAGAGGTGGGCGAACGGTGCGGGTGTTGTGGGGGGTAGCGGCTGAATATGGGGTTTTGGGGTGGCATTTGCAGCTGCAGGATTCAAGTCGTACGGTCATGGGTTCTGTGGGGCAGGAATATAAAATATTTATAAACCATTTGCACGCATAATTAGGCTGTCATTAAATTTTGAGATTTTTCGGCATGTGTGTCATATTTGTAAACACATATACAGATACCAGAGGTAGTACACGGGTCCCTCTTGACTGTATTTGCTTCCATGGGCTTTAATAGAACCATGCAGCATACAAACGTACATCTAGAAAGACGTTGAGATACCCTGCTTTCCATTTCGTAAAGAGAACCTTATCATGAAATTTGCAATTGATATAGTTTAAATGTATTTCATATCTATATCTATCATATCTATATCTATATCTATACTCTATATATATATACTCTACATCTATACTCTATGCTCTATATGTTCTATACTCTTTATCGACGATTGGAAATCGCAGTGAACTCAGAGTACCATAACACCGGGCTCTGCATTGTTTGTGTTTTGGGGGCAGTCGCTTTTGGGGCGTTGAAATGTCATGTCAAGGCGCGACAGGCGTCACAGTGTTATGCCTGACGCATGCCTATATACATATATATAGTCATATATCTATATGTATGCCTACTCTCAGTGTATCTGTGTGCCTGTGTGAGTGTGTGTGAGTGTTTCTGTGCCATAAAGTAATCAGCGGAAATGTCAATGAGCCGCCGCCATTTGCTGATGTGTCGGCGGTTGAGGTTTACACGGGCAGCACCGGCAGTAAACACGGTCTATATATTTTTTTAACACACACTCACACTCACACAGACACTCACACAAACACTCATACAAACACCCACACACACTCGCATACCCTATACACACCCTATATACACCTTTACCGCCTACTACGTGCACTTTCACATTGTACCTGCACTTGTTATTGTTGTCGCCGCTTTTGTAATTGTTATTGCTATTGTTGTAATTGTTGTAATTGTTGTAATTGTTGTTATTGTTGTTATTGTTGCTGTTCGCTGCATTGTAATTAAACATTTTTCGTTGCATATGCAAAACGGATTGGCATCACAGTACAGGTTTAATTGCACGTGGATATGACTCCACTCCGATCTCTCTCTTTCTATCGCGCGTTTGCGCCCGCTCTCACTCTCACTCTCACTCTTTCTCTTTCTCTCTAGGCACCAGGTGTAAATGTGAGTGTGAGGGTGTGTCAGATATGTGTGTGTGTGTGTGTGTGTGTCATGGGTTGACAAATATTTTATGGTACTGCATTGATAGGCGGTTAATATGAGTGCCAGATGCATTGACAGCTCTGTCAGGCCAACTTAAAAAAAGACACAGTCAAACAGCAAGTGAGATTAAATTAAGCTCGTATTCACGATTCCGCACATATATAGTACATTATTCAAATTATTAGCTTAATTAATGGACTGCATTTTCGTGCAATAATTGAAGGTAGATAGTTAAGGCAGAACATTTCAGTTATCCATCATTATAAAACATGAGGGAATTCTTTTAAGAGAAAAAGTCAAATGAAATCGAGACGATCGAATAGATGCTAAGATGAAGCTCTAAGTATATATATTCTGATAGAATCATACTGTAGTATATATTATGATAATTGTATAGTTATATATCTAAATCAAAGGTCACAATTGTTGTAATGAAAATAAATCTCTTTACTTTTCATGCAATAATTGAAGTTAGCCAGTAAAGTAAGGCAAGCAAAAAAGCAAGATTGGAAAGAACGAGATAATGAGCAGGTTATGGAAAAAGATAAAAGAGCCTTTTGGATAGTCAAGAATATTCTACGATGTGTTCTCTGATTAACTATACCAAACCCTTATTATAGTATACAATTATAATTGAGTAGTTAAATATTTAAATCAAAAGTTGCAATGGTTGATACTCTTAATCGGGAATGAAACCCTTCTTATTTAGAAATTTTAATTATTATTTTCAAGGTCTGTAATTGTATTTGTTTATGTTTAAGATATATTTACATTCAGACAAAAGGTTCTATTAACTTTTAACTATATATCTATTCATTTTTTGTCTTTTATTTTAACATTTCGTTGTAAAAATATTACAAATACATTTATTAATCCAGAGAAGTATTGTCATTTCTATAAAAGGTGAAATATTTCGATGAAGTGAGCTGTTTTTTAGGCATCAAAACAACTACAGACATTTTTAATTAATACAGGTAGCTGAATCTATAATTGTAATATTTGATTTCTTGTCATTTAAATTCTTAAATTAGATATTGTTAATTGATATTAAATTGATCCATTTGTTATTTTCATTTCATCAGCCACAAATACATCGAGAAAGTGAACGCAATGGCTTTCAGTGGACACACGGACCCTACTGGCAAGATTGTCTGGAGTAATGAGACCTATATGGGCAGGGTGAAGATAAAAAATTTGGCACACGAGATATTAGATTCTACTTATGATGACGCAACCGAACCGCAGGTCCCGCACCCCAATTCCAGTGAGAATAAATACTTAACCCCACGCCATAGGGACAAACTCAACTTGACCGAGGAAGCCGTTAAACTTTTATACGATGAACAGTATGACACGTCGTCATCATCGTCATCGCAGCCCTTGTCACTACCCCCGGCACCAGACGGTCCTAACATCTGTTACGCCGGTAGTAGGGTTGAATCGCTATACAGCTGGACGGATATGTATGGATCTCTGAGGCAGACGGAAGGCTACAGCAACATAGTGCCCTCCCTTGATCTGCGCTCCAACGTCACCAATTTGACCTATTCCCGCGATCGACCATCTCGCGAGTCGGAAGAGGCCTTCAAGCTATGGTGTGCATCCAAGCGACAGCTGCGGCAGAAGCAGCAGCAACTGCAGAAGAAGCTGAGCGAGAAGGAGCTAAAACGCAAAGAGGAACGCCGTCAGCTGGCCAGCCTTTGCTACCAACAATGGTTGCGCGACAAAAAGCAACAAAGTGCAGCACGTTCAAGTCAAGCCAAGGTTTCAAGTAACAGTTCTGAATCTTGCTCAGAGTCCAGTTCCAGCAAGGGTCACTCACGACGCAATGTCTCGCCGTCCGAGATCACACAAGTAGTACAGAGTTGGTGGCACAAGAAACAGGAGCAGCAACAGCAGCTCGAGCTCCAAAAACAGCGACGACTGCAGAAGAAGGCGCGCGAGGAGCAACGGCGAAAGAAGCTGGCGGAGCACGCCTATCAAAAGTGGATGAGCACTGTCTATACCAAACCAAAGCCGGTGCCCATGAATCAGGGCCTGGATTCACTGCGCGGCACCGTCTCACAGCTCTACATAAATCCTGCGCCCTGGCAACGCGTCGACAACGCCCAGCAGTCACCGCATTACAAATCCGACCTCATCAGACCTACCGAACGACCGCACGCGCGCCCTGTCTAGTAATATTAATTCTACATGTAATATCTATGTAAGACGCAAACATATCATGCTATATATGTACGATATGTAGGAATCTATATAAAGTGTCCGATGGTTATGAATGTCTTAGAGAATAGGTACTGACTTCATGTGATTAGATATAGTTATTTTTGTAAGGCGACGCCCTGTCTTTGTTCAATATATACTCAACAAATAACACACTATTTTCTACAGTCTATTTATTCGAATACTATATTGTAATAAAAGTGTATAAGCAGATGTCTGTGAATCAAGAAATATCAATATAATATGTAAATATATTAGGATCAACAACTATATATATTTCTCGTACGTTTTGATTTATTCAAAGGTTGAATGAAAAAATTTTAAATCATTTTGATTGGATTATAGTGATTATATAATTATTTTATTATTATTTATTATTATTATTTTTTTATTCATTATAACAAAGAGATTACCATATATTTCATAATTATTATTTAATAATATAATGTTTTCATGGACATATATTCAAACTTTCCATTCTGTAAATAAGAGCCATTTGTTTGGTTAGAATATTCATGTATTTTAACCGTGTTTAAAACCCCCAAAGGATTTGTGTGTAACAGTGAGAAGGAGGCGTGGCAGACCCCATAAAGTAGATATACTCTTGATCAGAAAGAGAACCCAAGTCGATTGAGCCATGTCTGCCTGTTCGTCTGTCTTTTTGTTCGGTCTTCTTTATGAACACCTAGATTTCGGAAACTATGAGCTACAGTCTTCATATTTGGCACGAACACTGCTTTTGGTTGCAGGCAGATCAAGTTTGATTCCTTCCCCCACTCCTCAGATATTTGGAGCCCATAATTTTTAATTGCCATAACGGGCGCAAACTAGAAGCTAGAACGTTCTGCTTTGAATACCTGCTCCTACCCCCAAAAAATATTATTAACAGGTGCAGTTTTAAAGATAGAAAGTTCAGCTTTTGCAAATATGTGCATACTGACATAGATCTACTGTCATTTTTACATTTCATATTTTCATTTTTGCAAAATTAAAAATTGTCATATCCCGCGCTATTTTGGAGCTAGAACGTTGTACCTTGGCACACATGTGCTGAATTTCATTGTACACCTACTCTTATATTTAAATTTTGGATACCTATCCACAATCCCCTACTGGTGGATACCTTGAAGGTTAAAAGTAGATTACAAGGCGTAATGTTGAAAATTACATTACACACCTTCTTTTTTATCGATTATCGCTATTAATTGCGGATTAACGATATCGATTATCGATATTAATTATCAAAATCGATTATAGATAAAACTATAAGCACCCAAAATACTATACCAGTCCGAAAAAGCATATCACACCGGAAATTCTATTCTGCTCCAAAAATACTATACCGCCCTAAAAAATACTATTCTGTTCCGAATATACTAAACACAGGGTCCCTACTGTCGGGCCAGTCTCTACTGTTGGAAATTTTTGTTTATTATTAAGCAATGTTTGGTTTTGTAAGATTTGCTCTTCTTATTATACAAAATTAATTCTTAGAAAGTACATTATTAATTAAAAATTAAATAATAAAATATTTTTAATAAAATGAAACATTTATCAATATTGAAACATTTTAGGTGAAATTCGTGTGTGTATTAGGATTATATGTTCGACTGTAGAATTTAAATCAAAAAATTCTTTTTAAATTTCTATTAGTTATGTGTCTTAAAATATGTTTATATTATATTATATGGTATATTATATATTCTATGATTATTATTATTTTTTTGTTCTTAATTTTGTTATCAAGATATAGCGTATTTCAATATATTAGCCTTGATATGCTGCAATCTTTTCGTTTTGGTTTCTGCTGCTTCAACTCTAGACGCACTAGGTAAAGCCTTTGCCACTATTATGCTACTAGCAGATGCAACACACATACCTTAACTCTCACACACACACACAAATGCAGCAATACACACACAGACACAGAGATAGCAAAGCCGAAATGCACACTACAATAATATCAAAGCGAAAGTGCGTAAACAATGCAAACAACATGCAAACCGCTCGATGCTCTCAATGCAGCAGCATTGGAGTTGCTGCTGCTGTTGCTGTTGTTGCTGCTGCTGTTGCTGCCACATGCGGCACGCACTCGCCACTCGACTCGGCCTGTTGCAGTTTGCAACGCAATCACAACAACGACCGCAACAACAGCAACAGCAACAGCAACAATGAGTAGATAACAGTGCAAACAAGCAGCAACAGCAACAGCAACAGCAACAACAACAATAAGAAGAACAACAGCAGCAACATCAGCCACAACAACATCAACAACAACAGCAACAATAACAGCAACAGCAACAACAACTAGTTAGTGCAAACTACATTGATGACGAATAACATGCTTCAATACCTACCAAATTTAATCCTGCCAATGCTCTCTCTCTCTCGCACACACACACATTCGTTAAGGTAAACATCAGCTTGACCGTTGCGTATATGTGTGCGTGCGTGCGTGTGTGTGTGTGTGTGTGTAGCAGTCAAACCGAACTAGCAGTGACCTCATCAAAAGGATTTTGCCAGCGTCTTTTTGGTCTTTTTGTTTGCCAAGCTTTTGTGCGGCCTTTGACTCAGTTCATTCTGAGGGGGGGTTGGATGAAAGGGCGAGGGGCAGGGGCAGAGGGAGAAAATAAGACAGAATGTAAAGAGTGAGAGCGAGTGAGATAGGGCATGTGGAAATAGATAGAAAAACAGGGAGTGAGAGAGTGAGAGAGAGAGGGAGAAAGAGAAAGAGTGAGAGGGGAGAGAGAAAGAGATGGGAAGAGAGAGTTAGTGAAGAAGAGAGTCAGAGAGACAGAGAGGGATAGATAGAGAGACGGCAGGAGATGTAGAAAACACAGATAGAGAGTGCAAGGTAGATAAATAGAAAGAGAGAGAGGGAAGAGAAAGATAGTTAGGGAGTTAGAGAAGAGGGCAAGAGAGAGAGAGAGAGGGGTAGAGAGAGAGGGAAATAGGGATGTAGGTAGGGGGAGAACGCTTGGCATGGGCTCAGTGCAAAAGCGGTTTGGAAATTGTGCAAATGAACTTTAGGCCTTTGGCTTATTTTGTTTGCATTTCGGTTGTTGGCTAGCCAAAAGAGCTTACTCTCTTGGTCTCTGTTTCTCTCTCCCTCTCTCTCTCTCTCTCTCTCTCTCTCTCTCTCTCTCTCTCTCTCTTTCTTTCTTTCTCTCTGTCTAAGCTTAGCATAGGTTTGAAAACAAGTTTTATTTTATTTTTGACAATATAATTTTGTGACTTTACAGGGCCAAAATAGTGTTGAAAACCAAATGAATATTGGGCAGAGTCTGGTCACACCCCTAGCCACACACACACTCATATACACACTCACACACACTCATATACACACACACACACAGAAGACTGACAACAATTGAAATCCTATTGAGTGCTCTGCACATTGCCTTACACACTTCGACTTTCCTGCTTCAAGTCCACCTCCTGTTCTTTCATTCTCTCTCTCTCTCTCTATCTCTTGTTCATTCTCTCTCTCTCTCTTACCTTGATACTCTTACATTTCAGAGCACTCTGTTTGCTTTTGTGCTTTGCTTGTTATTGCAAATTGTTTTTTGTTTTCATCTGTCACAATTTTACTTGCTTGCCCTTGCGACCTCTCTCTCTCACCCTCTCTCTCTCTCTCTCTCTCTCTCTCTCTTTGTCTCTCTCTTTTTCCAGGGCCGGTTCAAGTATGGCTTTTTTGATGAAGCCAAGCGGCTCCAACCCGTCTATAGTACAGAACGAGGAATTCCCCATCGATTGCCTTTGCTCTAACTTGTGTGAAGGTAAGAAAATTCCTGCAACAAAAAAAAAAAATAAATAAATAAATAAATTAAGAAAGAAATTAGAAATTAGATTTCAAAGACGAAATAACAAAATCAATGAAATATTAAATATTGAAAAAAAAAATAAGTAATTGAATAAAATACTAAGTATTTTTTTAAGGGGACTAAATTTTTAAATACTTATCTACATCAATATAGACTATGGATCAGTAAATTGGTAGGCCCCATATTGTTTTAGTCCAGGGCCCTACAAATTCACTATCCGACCTTGCATATTTAACTTCCTCTCTCTTTCTTTCTCTTTCTTTCTTTGTCTGTCTCTATCTGTTACTCTTTCTCTCTGTTAGCACAATTGTTTAAATTGACTTTTGAAATGGTAGACGATAATGTTTGGCAACAGAGCAAGCATAATAGTAATAAATAGACCCCTGCATGAACCCTTCCTCGAATATCCAAAGTCAAATGTCGAATGTCAAATGTCAGAGCAACAAATTCGAAGCTTGCATAAGCGTAATCGATACACATCTCCCCTTACCATGATGTTCAATTGAATTATCGAAATGCATTAAAAAAAAAACCACTGTATAAATTATTGTAGATTCAGACACTTTTACTGATTAAAGCGCATACCAAATGCCTAAACGCTGCAGGCCTCATTTCACCCGAAATGTACAATATTCAATCTAAACACGACTAAAGACATGGGCCCCATAACCAACAAATGAACCCTGGCCAGCACAAAAAACAAAGACCAGAACAGATAAATCGTCTCGTGTTTAGAGACTAAAGACAATGAATGTGATGTGGCCTGGTCACACTGTTACGGCGATATGGCGCTACGGCGTTACGCCTTGCTGGGAGCATAAATAATGCCACTACAATAAAAGAATAAAGGAGGAAACCGAAAGAAAACATAGAGTGAACAAAAAAAAATTCAACAATTGATTTTAAGACAAAGCGAACGAAAGAATAAGGAGGCCGGTGAAAATTCGGCAGTTCGCATCAGTGATGCCAATTTGTCCTTTTTCCTGACATATGTGTTCGATTTTTAAAGCGGGAAAAAAACTGAAATATCCCCTGTCCGAAAAACTGTAATTTTTTTTCGTTCATTGATTTTATGTGTATTGTCACCGAAATTTGAATTTTAATTATTATTAGCAAGGATTTTTAAAGTAATTTACGAAATTAAGATAATTCTAAAACTTAACAAAAATAAATAATGTAGTTTTCTAATACCTATGAGCAAAAAAGGTGTTACATCGATTCAACTTTTAAGACATAAGCAAACAAGAATTGCTAAAACCAGATAAACTTTGTTGTTGATAGTAGATAATATTGAAACTTGTTAATATTATTTGTTGACGCCGAGAACACGCGAATAATCAATAAAAAAATATAAATATATTGTAAAATTTAAAAATAATAGATAAAAAGAAGTGAGAATATTCTCTGCTCAACTTCCACAATTATGTTGGCATCACTGTTCAGTAGTCCGTAGTCCAGAGTCGACAATCGACCATCGACAATCGGCAGGCGATGTTTTATGCCCAAACAATGCAAGCGAATATATCATGCTGATGACGAGTGATCAATAACTAACGACAGCAAAAGAGACGAGAAGAGCAGAAGCAGGTGACGAGTTAAGAGAGGGCGAGTGCTTCAATTCGTTCAAGTTGCCTGCTCCGAAGTGATGCGAGTATTTTGATTTATGGTGCCATTGACAGAGAGCCCACTGTACAGACATGCACATGGTACTGACGAATATACACAGCATCTATGTAATTAACACCTGCAAAGTTATAAGTTTTTAAAATTTTACTAATTTTGTTTTATTAATTTAATATCAACGTTGTAAATTTCGAGCAGATGAACTAGAACTCAGCAGCGCCATGGAGAGATTTTATTTATAGAATTTATACATGCACATAAATTTACGGAATCAACTATTTAAAAAAAAAAAATTGACAAATTGTCGAATAAAAACAGGGAAATCAGTATATAAATTATGTAAAAAGAACAGAGAAATAGAATAGAGTTATTTCTATTGTTAAGAACTTTATATATATTTTTGGTACATTTTGAAATTAAATTTTTAAAATCCAAATAATGTAGCCAGAAACCACTCAATTTTAGCTTACAAGTGTCTTTCAAAATTCTCTCAATTTCAGAAATTACAATTGAAATCCTATAAAATAATAATTCAAATTAAAATTTCGATGACTAAACAAACAAAATAAATTAAGAAAAAGACAAACTTCATTTAAGGGACGTTTGAGTTTTCTTCCGGTTGAAGACGTTGAGAGCCGTTAATATGTTATCGCTATCGGGAATCGATAAAAATAAGGTATTTAATCGAATTCGGCATGTATATTCTAAAGCAAAAAGTACTAGGTATCTAAAATTTAAAACAAACTTGATCTGCCCAAATGTAGGATCTAAAAACTTATAAACATATCATATAAAATTCGTTTCATACATTTCCAAAAAAATTTAGTATATTTTGTTTGAGAATAAACACAGTCAAAATTGTAATTTTTTCGATAATTCATAATTTCGATTCAATTCAATTTTGTTAGGCTTAGGTTGTAGTAGTTCTTCGAAAATCAATGCATTATGTACGATGCATGTGAAACTTTCGCTTTTAAAGCACTTGTGCATTAATGGCAAAAGAAACAGACGATAGAGAGAGAGAAAGAGAGAAGAGGGTGCAAATGAATAAGAGTTGAGGAAAGGATAAGGGTGCAATCGTCAGCCTAAATGGCGTCTATGACTTACTCAAGTCAAAGACGCGTGTTAATAACTTTTTAGTGCTCGCATGCGAGGATCCATGCCAAGAGCTGTGGAAAGCAGGGATTGACAGAAGGGTTGGGGTTGTGTGTACTGGTTTGGCTGTGTGTAGTGGTTGATGGTGTCCTTCACATGAATTCGCTTTGGTGCGTGTGCAGGGTTTCAGGTTAAAGTGACAGCAAGACAGGCTACGCAGTCATAACAAGGCGAAAAGGTGCAGGTACGGGCCTTGTGTAAGTGTTTAAGCCGACAAGGTGCAAGGACTATCGGGCTATGTAGGGCTGTGTGTGGGGTGTGTAGCGTGTTTACAGCGCTGTGAAATGAACATTTCGCAGGTGATTTAACAGTTATTACATTTTTACATTTTTTGTGCGCCCTGTTTCCTTAAAAATAGGCTAGAAACTGTTCCACTGGGAATTCGCTCTGCCTTCTGCCTTAGCCAAGTTTTTTGCCTTCATCTACTATTTGCAATTGTAGAATGTAAAAAAAAAGTAAAAAGTTTTTATTTGATCGGAGCATATTACATTGTCAAAGATATCATAGGGCTCTCCAGCATCTAGAGACAATTGCCTAAAGAAAGTTTTTCCAGCAAGTTTTCGAAAGCTGTTTTCCTGATTCAATAAAGATTTTCCTCTCTCAACAAAGTTATTCTCTTGTTTCGAATGGAAATGTTGGCAAAGTAAATGCAAAATTTTATCAAAAAGTGTTGACATTGTGCAACAAAGGCACAAAGTGACCCAAAACTATGCCATGCATGCTTGCAAATTGTTTTATTTGGGTGCCAAGTGAAACATGATGCTCCATGAAAGGAGTTTTAGTACATGAAATCGCCAACAATTCGCTAGCAAATCTCTTAAAAGTCAAATGAAAGAAAAATTAAAATTAAAATAAGCTAAAACTATAAAAAGAAATACTTTTAAATCACAAATTAGGAATACTAAAACCTTATATATAAAAACCGTATATAAATATAGTATAACTATTTTTTCTAGATCTGCGAACACCTACGGAAATTGGATTTATATTGGAATAAAATCAATTATAATATAACACAGAATAGGTTAGCCTATACTTACAAAAATACAAATTGATTCGATTGATTCGTACAAATATTAGAATATTGCTTATATTTGATTTCTAAAAAAATCATATAAATTTGAACGTATCAAATTTAACTCCTTCCATAATTCTTTTACTTTTACTGTCCTTCAAGGCAACAAAATCCCAAGAAATGAATTGTTATATAATTCTCAGAACACCCTCAAGTGTAAATATTGATAGAGCCGAAGTTTTTAGCTTATGGCTAATTATGCTAAACGGAAAAACTTAATTCAATTGCAGCTCAACTCGACTGAGTAGCCCAAGTACACAAACAGGCAGACAGACAGACAGACAGACTGGTAGACTGACAGACATGCAGACATACAGACAGAGGGACAGAGAGTTTTGGAGAAAAGCGTCGCCCGGTGCTCATAAATATGCATTTCACACGGTCGGCCACTTGTCGGCTTTAAATAAATTTTCTGGTAGACTGGAATAGCCGGAGCAACTTTGGCACATTTCTTAATTAGCTTTATGAGAGTTTTATGGTCGAAAGTCCTGCCACCTGTGCGGATTCCCATGTGTGCGGTCAGCCAGGTGACTAAGGTACTTCCTACTAAAATACAAAAAAAAAAAAAAAAAATAAAATAAAATAAAAAGAATAGAACCAAACTTTTATGAATAAATATTATGCAAAATTATATTAAAAACTTTTTTGAGTGATGCTTTTGTACAACTTTTCGCATGAGCTGCACAAAAAGATAGTTCGCAAGGGCCAGTGGGCTGGGCGGAGCGGCTTTTAAGTAGAAGCTATCAATAGCCCAAATGCAACAATGGGCAATTTGTAGCCAAGCTCCTTGAGGCGCATAAATTACGCTTCGGTTCTAATTGGAGCACCGAATGCATAGAAATGATGTGAAGGACTTCGCAGCGAAGTCTTCGCTTCAAATCAAAATTCATGACAACAAATTGAGGAGCGAGTGGCGAGTGGCGAGTGGGGGATGACTAGAAGCGAGTCGGGGTGGGTAAATGGCTTCCAGGACGCAGGTCTTAGTCCTGCTTTTTTGGCATAAAAGCGAAAAGGCAACAAGGCGTAACATGCGATAAAATTCAGTCGAAAACGTGTTTCAAATCTTAAATTAACAAACTGAAGACGTAGAGAGCAAGAGCTCAACCATTCGACCAGTCAGTCAGTCAGTTCTATTCGTCCATCCGACCTTCTGTCTTTCTGTCATGCTGGCAGTCTGTCAATCGCCGTGTTCCGGCTAAATGTGCTGCGACACGGCCCAGCCTGCATGTAAATGACTTTTTAATGATGCCCCCATCTATACTCCACTATGGTCTACTCCGATCCACTCTACTCTACGCTATCCTACTCTATGCTAACCTACAGTACTCTACCCACTCCTAATGCTTATCAGTTTGAGGCACGACTCCAGTTCCAACAGCCGGTACATTCAGGCTCTCTTCAAGTTCCAGCACTCTCGATATACGGCTGTCATGTGCGTATATATCGTAGTTTGCCTGCCTAATTGCTGACATAATTTTGTGCTTTAATAGTTTTTCGTGTTCCGGCAAACTGACCTGACCCAAGAAGACCCCCTGTACCGTCATTTACAAGCCCGCCCATGCCTTTGATATTGGTTTCACATGTAAATGAGGAGCCGTCATACGAATTCTAAGTCTCTCCCTCTCTCTCTCTCTCTAACTGTCTCTCTCTCTCCCCATCTCTCTTTTCTTTCTCTTTCTCTCCCTCTCTCTCTCTGCATTATTATACCCATGAATTTCAATTTGTGTCTAATTAATTGTTGTTTTAAATTTCATTCGCGTGCCAATGAAACTTGTTAAAACTCAGAGCATTCCTACTACTACTAATACTACTACTACTACTACTACCACTACTACTACTACTACTACTACTACTACCGCTACTACTACTATTACTACTACCATTGCTACATTTAAAATTTGCTCTATTTCTTCCGTTTCACTGTGCTATAATTAACATTACAACTGGGAGTTAAACACACTTTGAGTGGCTAATTTTGTTCACTTTCAACTAATTATAGCATTAGCTGCTGTAGCTTACAAAAAAGGAAAAGCACAATTCATTTGAGCAGTGTATTAGAGTAATATTGCCAGTCATGCCATTGATAATAACCGTTAGATAAGCAGCTAATGCTTCGCTTCTAATCCAAATATGTCGTTTGCACTCTTGATTTGTTTATTATTCCACATTGTTGTTAACAGATTTTAATGCCATTTACTCTGTGTCTATGGACGCATTGATCCCCCGCTCAAAATTAGACATCTGCACACAAACGCATGCGACTGCGCACTAATTTTATGATTCGTTCAGTTTCGTTGAACGCTTTCGCACTTCGTTCAATATTCTTTGTTCGTGTTTAAGGTACACACATGTATGCATGGCCACAGTCCGTCCTTTTTCAACACATGCATTGATCGAACACAATATTTGACATCTGCACACGAATGCATGCGAATGCGACTGCGTAATAAATTTAAGAGCTTCGTGAAGAAACGAACGTCGTTCTCGTGCATCGTTCGGTTTGTCATCGTTCGCTATTCGTTTACGACTCTTTGGGCATCGTTGATCGTTAAGAGTTCATCGCTTGCCGAACGAAGATGTAGTATACGTATGTACGTACGTATATGTGTATGTGTAGCTTACGAATACATGCGATTGCGCTGTTTCGTTGTTGTGCATCGCTCAACGTTCTTCGTTCACTTCTCTTTGGCCGTTTGCTTAGAGCACCGTTGCTCTCACTATATGTCTCTCTCTCACTATCTCTCTCTCTTTGTCCCGATGCACGGTAACTTGCATTTATGTTTATGTTCTGAGCGCCATCTTTGTAGGCTCTCTCTATCTGTCTGCATCATTCGCTTTCTCGGCGCTACATTTACATTGAGTATATCGAAATCGCATTCTCTCTCTCTCGATCTTTTGCTTTAAGTCCCAAGCGCGCTCTTTCTCTCTTTTTCTTTCTGCGCCGAGTTCACATTGAGTATGACTATAGCGCGTTCAGCAACAACAACATTACCGCGTCATTTCCCTGTTCCCAGTTTCGCGTAACATCAGACATCTCAAGGCATGGGTTACACTGAGTAGAGTAAGTGAGAGACAGAGAGAGCATTACAAAAGCGAAAACGAGCGAAATAAAGCGCAAGAACTAATGCACTTTCGCTAAATTGAGAGTCTTGTGAGCTTTAACAATTTCTAAATAATAATTTTGATGTTTATCAATAAAATTGTTGTGTTTAATATGTCGAATATCGAAAATCGAAAATTAGTTGTTGAAACCCTTCCTAACCCGTATGGAGCCTACAAAAAATGGAATTTCATGCTCAGAGACTCATGTGGTGCGGGTAGATGTGTTTAATGGCACAATATGTCTGAGGGGGTGGGAGGAAGTGGGTGGTGCAGCAATCGTGTGCTGTCGATAAAGACAAACCGTGTAGTGCAGTGTGGTGCAGGGTAGTGTAGCAGCGGAGGTCGACATCGTGCGACTTGCTTGTAAATTATAAAATAATGTCGGTTGCAATGCCAACGCGCTCTCTGCTTCTGCTGCCTTTTTGTTTTTACTATGCCAGATGGTAGCTGGAATAGGGGGCAGGGGGACAAGGTAGCGGCTGCGGTTAACGGAACTGCAATTTTTATGCCCGTACAGGGCTAAGTGGCACATTTTGGGCTAAGCCTCACAGACGGCGGCACTGAAAATGGCTGAGACCTGCGGTTGCTGCGTCGGCCCGAAAGGCGGAACTATGGAATTGAAGAGCTTACTCAAGAGGCGGGCGGAGGGTAGGAGGGATGGGCCTGGGCAGTATGGTGTGGCAGGCATCGGCCAGTGCACTCGACTAGCCGAATAGTGTACAGGGAGGGGGAAGGACTGTCAAATAACTGACATTACCGTCGACGTCGCTCACATTTCGTGACTTTGTACAATAAAAAATTTCGATTAGAATGTAAAAAGCGGCAGCCGCAGCCGCAGCGCACGGCAATCAAATTCGGAGCGGGTGTGGCAGAGCGAGTAGGCGGAGAGAGTGAGAGAGAGAAAGGGAACCGTCCCTGTATAATAGCAAAAAATAGCTAAATTGTATATTAATAGAAAATGAAATCAAAGAATGTTATTTACTTCATTCGATCGCTATGGTTTAGTGCAAATGCAAGCAACCCCATTGGGTATTAAAGTGATACCAAAGCCGTAAATTTATGTTTACGGCTATAGCTAACACTTAGACTAAGCGGTATATATAGTCGAATGAATAGCTATAATTTGATTATGACAAATAGCTTGAAATTTATTTAAAAATAAACTCTTTACATTTACACAGACAGCGAAATTAAGATTTGATCTCAGGAAATCACTTAGAATAAATAAGAGCCCATTATATTAGGCTTCCTATTATCTCCCTATAAATATATTAATTTAAAGAATAGTTGTTGGTTTTCTTATCTTATATAAATAACATAATCAGAAGTTTTTATCGGCTGGAACTCAAGTCTATCGTCGCCAATTTACGCTCTATGTTTATAAAATTAAAATAAGTTATATTATGTTCAATTAATATAATACAAACTGTGCTAAAAATCTATACTGCACCTAAAATTCAAAATACATAGTCCCTACCATCGAGCGCCGTCCTTCCTGTTTGATATTATTATGATATTATACTGCAGACGAGGGATCCCTTCCGTCGGGCTCCGCTCCTACCTTTGTGTTGGATACTTCGACTTTCCACATTCTTCTAGTCAATAATTTTGCGTAGAATTTCCTGTCAAAATTCATAGTAGGGTTCTGTAGTTGATTTTATAGATATACATATTTCAATTATTGTTGAGTACACACAACACGCATATAGTTTTATATATTTTACAGTTGATCTACTTTTTCGGAGTTTCAAACAAACGTGCGAGATCGTATTCACCCTTCGGTTATTTATAAAGGTATGCATGATGCGTGATGAAAAGAACCCCATAGTATAATGATTATTTAAACATCCCTGCAGATATATATTTATAGAAATGGCTTTTCTGGGTCGCAAGAACAAGCATAGCAAGTTTGTAGCCGAGTGTAGAAAGTACACTAGCGGTCAGTCCCTGTCGCACTATAAACAGCTGCAGGTGCAACCGGTAGATCAGGAGGAGTTGCAGATTTCGGAAAGGAATCGCTCAAGAGAATCGCTGAATTCTGAATTGAATTCGTGTTCAAGTCCAGAGCGGCATGTGGACGGCTTCGCATCGTGCAGCGATATCAACTCGCTGGCCGAAACGGAGTTGTCCACACTGCGCTGTAATACCTCCAGATCCATGGACACGGGCACAGAAACCGAAACGGATACGGTCACACTGTGTGTGAAGTCTAAGCAGAAAGCCAAAGACAGCAGCAGCACCAGCAGCAACTCCTTTACTGATGAGACTGGGTATGACGACATGGTGGTACCCAATCAGCAACAAATGGAAAAAGTTTACTACATGGAAGATCAACAGACATCGGAGGAGCAACAGCAGCAGCAACAACAACAGCAGGAGGAGGAGGTACTACGCAGCAGCAGCTGGGCGGAGGAGGAGGAGCCGTCAACCAATTACGACCAGAGCCAAGAACCCGAACCGCAAAGCTGTGGCGTGCCGCTTCTCGAGCTGGGCTCCGACACGGCCTCCATTAGCATCGACCCGCAGCACGAGGAGCTGCCTCAACTAAAGCTGCTGCGCCAGAACAACGAGGCATTCGACAACTGGCTCTCGGCCAAGAAGCGCCAGCTGCAATACAAGCAGCAGGCGGCGCGTATACAGCGCGAGAAGAAACAGAAGGCGGACGAGCTGCGCAAGCATCTTAATCAGCAGCGCTTGAGGGAGTGGTGTGCCCGAAAGGCGCAGCAGCAGCAATGCCCCAGGCACAACGTAACGGCAACAACGATCAGCACCAAGTCCAGTGAGCTGAGCTACGATGAGTTGACGGTGCAGAGCCTCCACAACTGGGAGCTACGCAAACTGCAGGAGGCGGAGCAGCGACGGCAGCTGGTGCGGCACGAGGAGCAGCTGAAACAACAGCAGCAGGTGCTGCGCAAACAGCAGGCGGCTCTCGCCTGGCAACATTGGATGAAGGGCGTGGAGCGACGACCCAAGCCGGTACCGCTGAATCAGGGCCTCGAAACGCTGCGTGGCACCATCTCACAGATCTATATCAATCCAAAGGAATGGGTGCACCTTAACGAGAAAGTGGCATCTAAGTGAAGTCGAAACACACAAACACAACCGTATTTTATTGTTTTATTTTAATTTTAATGTTTAATATTTATTACTGTTTGTTTAAACAACGCAAAATTGCAATGGCATGTGAATTGCTACACTATGGATACAACAAGTACTCGATCGTTGGCACTAAATAAACAAACACGTTTTATATTAAATGATAGTCTAATTATTCGAAAAAATATCCATTAGTAGGGACGGTGCTCAGTTATAGAGAATCTGTGTTGTGAATTTTTAATACAGAATGGTGTTTCTACAGCAGATTAGTATATTTGACCCGGTATATTATATTCGATAATCGATTGTGATAATCGACATCGATAAGTAATATCAATAATCATCAGTCGATTCCGTAATCGGTTATTAAACATAATTCTCATCAAACCTCAACGTTCTAGCTTCAAAATTGCACCCGTTCTGACTATTTAATATTTTAGTATGCAAAAGTGGTAAGAGTAGCGACCGACATCCAAAATTTTTAAATAATGGGATGTGTAGAGTATGATTATAAGTCTATCTACCAAAAATTAACTTTCTATCTTTAAATTTGCCAATTTTGTTCTATTTTTAATTAAAGGGTTTACACCAGTGGGTCGGGTGGGGTCGGTATCAGAGGCTTAGATCAAATGGTTCTGAATTTAATTGAACATATATCAATTGATTCAGTACGTGTGGATTTACATTAACCGAATATAGCTGTATCTAGTCGAATATACCCTACATATGCTAGTCATTTACACTATTCAATTTTATATTTCTCATTCAATAGCTTGGCTTCTAGCACTTCTCGCCCTGCTCAAATGCGTCGGCTCTTGTATTATCTTCAAATACAACTCATAACACTTGCTATACTATATACACACATAGTATAACCCGCCTGGGCATAGCTGAAGTGTATCCTTTTCACAGGATAACACTCTAACTTCACTCCACTCCAAAATGCAGGGCATCAACATCCTGCGGCGTATTTTGTACTTTGCTGCCCTGTTACACAGTCTGTACATTTGCTCTTGGACCACTTGGAGAATCGCAGGACCAGCTAAAGAATATAGCATATATACATACATACAGATTTATACATATATTCATATATGAAGTATCATATATCATATCATCTACATATCTAATATATGTATTACTCGTTCACTCTCTCTCACTCTAAATGCATTCCTTTGATTTGACTTTTAAAGCTACCGTGCAGAGTGAGAGCCCTATATACCAGATATATATTTACATACATATATTTCTACATTTGTGTATATATTTATACCATTTGTGCACCCCGATTATTATAGAAGGTAACCCGCTGTTTGTGCTTAGTTTTTCGCCTTAGTTTCACCTTTCATTTAAAGCTAAAGCAAATTTGTATAGTCCAAACGCTGTGAATCTTTTCACCTGTCGACACAACAACAACAGCAACAACAAAAAATAAAAATAAAAATAATAAAAAACAATAACAAAGTAGTAAGAGTAAGAAACGAAACAAAAAATTCTGTGTGGGAATACCGGAAATGTATACAAAGTTATTTAATATGAATATGGCGTGCACAGCTATAAAAAAAAATTGTTACTCGAGCTTTGAGCTTAGTCTGAGTATTGGCTGCCGTCGTCTTTGGCTTAAATCATTTATTTTTGGCTACAAAAAATAAAAATAAAATAAAAAAAAACATTCTCGGCTGAGAAAGCAGGGAAATTAAATGTGATTTCGTATAGAAATTGACCGGCAGCTGCTCATAGAGGGGCGAAACTACGGCTAAATATATGGTACTCAAAAAAAAAAAGTTTGGTTTAAAATGTCAAATTGTGAGTGCGCAGTAAGTTAATTAATTAATGCTCTTGTTTAAATTTCAATCACATTTTTATTTGTAAATCCTTATTAAACCATTCGCATTATCTTAAGTTTTTAATATATTTATAGCTTACCAGGTATACCGGTATGAAATGAGCGTTTTTTTGTGAACATAAAACACTAATTATTAATGGGGAAGTAAAAAACATTTTATTCAAAGTATTGGCAATTGTTTTCTACACATTTTGACCACCTTTCTGGCAATTTGTGGATACCACGCCAATAAAATTGTTCGTCTTTTGAAG
>JBANCZ010000944.1:0-26585 GCA_037040025.1 Sphaerogastrella javana | reverse complement strand
AAGAGGTTGAAATAATATTGTGAAATAAGTAAACTTATTTTGTAATGTGGTAAACTCATACAATGTTTAAAATTATTGTACACTTTAAAAAAATAAATGAAGCTTGTATTATTTAAAACTTTAATATTGTTTGAAACAAATAGACAATATTTGGCTTAAGAAGAAATTTTTCAAAATTATTGAAGGTCAAAGAGAGCATCTACTAGTCCATCAACCTAACAGCTGGCATTGGCATTCATAGCATTCATCTTTTATGAAGACTTTATTCTCTATCTAGTTCAACATGAAAGCTCTATTAGCATTAAAGTGCAGCTTTAAATTATATTTAATGCTTTAATGGCATTAAATAAATATTACAAATATTTTCTATTTGCGTAATTGCAATTGAGGATTCAGTTTAAATGAAATGACTAACAATTTAAAATAAATGCCATTTGGCTGTTTATAATTGTATTTTTACTTGTTTCTATTATAATAATAGAATTATATGTAATGCCATGAAATGAAATCCAATTATCGTTATGTGCTAAATTTAATTATGTGAAAATGCATTTTTAATTGCATGCCAGTAATGTCACTCGCATTAATTTGACATTTTCCAGCTCTATTTTTTTCTTTTTGGACATCAGTTTATTAATTAGAAATCCCCCGTGTGCTGTTAGTTTAAACTAATCCCACGCCCATGGGACAACACTGACATCTATTACCTTGGTTTTTTTTTATGGAAAGTGAGTTAATTCATTTGCTTTTGAGGCTTAAAAGCAAGCAGAGTTATTTCCATTTTCTTTTCAACAGCAAATTCGTGTGACATCATCATCAGCTTTGTGTTGCAAAATCGTATTCAAGTGCCACTATTCCTTTGCCACGCTCAATTGAGGCGGACATCCAAACGTTCCACAATCCACAATCCACCGACTCACCAAATAGAGTACACAAAAAAACACACACAGAAAGAAGCATTGAGAAAGAAAAAAAAATAAACATACAGCGAGACAACGTTCGGCATGCAGATGTTCTATTAAGTGAGAATCACCAAAAATTCTGACATTCTCCCGTTCTCCCGTCCTTCCATTCTCTTACTCTCTCTCTCTCTTTCTCTTACTATGCCACCATACTCTGTATGAAGAGAAACGGCTTGGAAGTAGAGCTGTCACATGCGAGTACGCGAGCACTAAAACACAGTTGCCAGCTGTTTGTATACCCTGTACCAAAACCAAAGTAAAGTTACATGGTTTCTTATTGAACTGATGATGATTCAAAGTGTAACGAGGAATCGAAAATTAAATTAATAACAATAATAATAATAAATATTTTTGTTCTGTTATTATTATTGTTAAATTATTTTTATTTTTATTATTTTTGCTATTGGTATTATTATTTTCGTTAATATTATTATATTTTCATTATTTTTCATATTATTTTTCTTATAATTATTATTATTACATTATTATTACTATCATTATTACTATTCCATTATTATTCCATTATTATTACTATCATTACTATCATTTTTTTATTATCATTTATATTTTCTTATTTTTTTTATTTTATTATGATTTTTAGTATTATTATTATATTTTAATTAATACTATTTTTATTTTTTTATTATTATTAACATCATATGTAACATATTCTGCATTTCAGCTTGATCTAGGGTATATAAAATGTCACCCTGTCAAATGCTTGGCATATTTGGTTTGTTCCTTTTTTTTTTGTGTATATTTAAAGTGGAGAATTGGGAAAACAAGAAGGAAACTATTTACACTCTTTATCTATATGCTCATCGCACACTCGAAGAGCTTATACTCAATTTTTGCATTTGGCGCTTATCGCACATCCGCATCTCATCCAAAAAGCAACCGACACATTTCCACAATTGCTTCTAGCCGACACGTATGACAGCCAGACGGACAGAGAGAAAGAGAGAGAGAGAAAGAGAGAGAGAGAGCGAGAGAGAGAGAGAGAGTTAAACATACTTGCTGAGCGACAGACAAGCAGACAGATAGACAGCGTGCCAGTCAAGCAGCTGAATGTCGAAAGTCGATAAGTCGAGCCATAGGTGTAGAGGCAATCTGAGCCGGAAAAAAGGGGGAATTTGTATCCACAAGCAAACGCACTTCAAGTTGACAACAATGTCTGTATTTAAGTGGTTATGTGTGTGTGTGTGTGTGTGTGTGACAGGTGTAGTTCTAGAAATCTGTGCACTTGCAGCAGATTTATTTTATGCACACATACTAAAGGTAAATCCCAGTAACTTTCTAATGCAATTCACGTGCATACTCAAATGCAGTTGAGCATATGCCATTTCACTTCACCACTCCGTTCCTTCTTTTCTCCTTTTCTTTAAAAAATATATTTTTCTTGTCCGTTTTACTTGTCTTTTAATCGTAGTAGTAGTTGAAGTAGTACTAGTAGTAGTAGTAATAGTAATAGTAGTAGAACTGCCAACATAAGCATATGCTGCACTTGCTAAAGTTCACCAAAAGAAAAGAGAGGAAAAGAAAAAGATAACATAGAATATGGAACACTCTATATGTATATGAATAAATGAATATTCGATTGGTTTACACTCGTTTTATACATGCATAAAACTACTCAAAACATTTGTATATGTTGCATATACAAAATATTTTCATATATTCACATATATCAAAATGAATTTTGAGTAAGGGCTCGAAGTTATGGTTATATCTGGTAAAAAAATACAAATATTCCGAACTTTTTGCAATATCCAATTAACAACAAAGTGAGCTTAAAGTCGCATTCAATACAAATGCTCGTAATTTGAGTCTTTATTGAGTGCTTAAGAGCGTGAAAGCAACACCAGGAAACGTTGGAAGTGAAGGAAAAAGTGTACAAATTAAGGGAATTGCCTATTGCCCAGCTGCTGATTGTTTCTTTTATAAAATACACTATAATAGAGAGAGTCTAATGGACTATCTAACAGACTTACCATTGTGGCATTGAAAGTGTAGAAGCATATTCGCATGCATGAACACCTAGAGAAAGCGCGATCTTCTCGCATTAGCGCTCTTCTTTCATTGCCGCTTCTGTTTCCATTGCCGCTCTTCTTTCATTGCAGCTCTATTTCCATTGCCGCTCTTCTTTCATTGCTGCTTCTTCTTGCATTGCCGCTCTTCTTCCATTGCCGCTCTTCTTCCATTGCCGCTTCTACTTCCATAGCCGCTCTATTCCCATCGCCGCTCTTCTTCCTTTGCCGCTCTTCTTCCATTGTCGCTCTTCTTCCATTGCCGCTTCTTCTTCCATTGCCGCTTCTGTTTCCATTGCCGCTCTTCTTCCATTGCCGCTTCTGTTTCCATTGCCGCTCTTCTTGCATTGCCGCTCTATTTCCATTGCCGCTCTTCTTCCATTGCTGCTTCTTCTTCCATTGCCGCTCTTCTTCCATTGCTGCTTCTTCTTCCATTGCCGCTTCTGCTTCCATTGCCGCTCTTCTTGCATTGCCGCTCTTCTTCCATTGCCGCTTCTTCTTCCATTAACACTCTCACATTTTGCTTATCCCTTTTGGTGACACTGTTTGCTTTGCAATCCACATTTTCGCTTTCAGTCTCGCTTGAACAGCGGAAGCATGCAGATGGTGGGTGAGTGTCGCTGCGTTTTTTTTTTTTTTGTATCAACTGCTTTATCATAAACTAATCATATTGAAATCTATAGTTAGTGTATTTAGACTTGTCGCATTACCATTGTTTTGCTTTTCTTTTGAAAATCATATTATTGGCAAAAGAAAAGTGAAAAGAGCAAGAGGCAACGCCGTTTATTTCATTCGCTTTGTGCCTATTGTTTGTTACCAAGTTTCTTTTGTGTGTGCCGTTCGCTGGGCTGAGAGAGACAGCTGCTCTTAATAAGGTGTTGCAGCAATTTTATTTTACGGCAAACACACACACACACATGTATATATGTATACGAAAAGTGACACTGATACTTAGCAGTTTACCAACACATTGAATGTACGCCTTTTTTGGCAATGGCATTGGCTCCTTTAATTTTAATTGGCAATACGCCCAGAGCACGTGATCCAAAAAAAAAAAAACAAAAATTTTTTTTCTCGATGCTTTCAACATGTTCCTCTATCGCATTACATTGTAATTGTGTTCTGTACGTGTGTTTGTGTGTGTGTGTACATGTTCTTTTTGCGCTTTATTGTTTCGCACATAAATTTGGCCAACTGGTATGGGTGGGCGGAGAAGGGGGAGTGGCTGTTGCTGCTGCTTTTTCGACATTTTGTATTTTGGTTTTTGCAATTTTTGGCCTGCAAGTCGTTAACATGTTTTTATTTAATGCCATTTTGATGTGGCGCAAAGAAATTGCCACTGGCATTTATTGCCGTAATTAAGTGATGAAAAATGTTTGAAATTCACCATTCAAACACACACCACCCCCCCCCCCCCCCCAAGTCAAATTTCATTCAGAGTCGCATCCGTAATTCGCCATACCATCTATGCCTATCTGCCATCCAATTCTACCCTTCCCTCGCTCCATTTGCCATCACAAGGGTCATCAGCATCGACATGGTTATAAATTCTGAGCCAGTGCCAGAAAAGACAACCAGAAAGAACCAAAGGAGGAGCCAGAGCAGGAGTACGAGTCGGATACAGAGCAGAAGTGGGAGCTGGAGCGGGAGCAGGAGTCGGAGCGGGAGCCGAAGCGGTAGCCGGAGCAGGAGTTGGAGCGGGAGTCAGACCCGGCAATTCGTATATATCTTTTAAGTGCCTTTATTCTATTCCCTGGAATGCCCTGTCTTGGCCAGCTAACGTATTCAGCTTTCAAATTTATGGCCAGAGAGCACAAAATTAAGTTTCTGACTTTCGGGTTTGCGATTGCAACAGGCGCTTAATTAAATGTTTATTGTTTTCCTGCCCTCTAACTGATCCACTAAGCCTAAAAGTGTATTAAATTAAGTGCAAAAAAATTACAATAATATAAATTCCCATTTTTGCGCTCAATTTTAATAGTTTTATAGCATTTAGTTAAAACTTCCGTTACCAAATTGTTTGACATTTCGCAATGCCAACATATACCCTCTATTTAAACAAGCCATGGGGTATATTGACAAAGAGAAATTATAATTCATATATGCATTATCATTTATTTTATTATATCATTTAGCTTTACATTGTTTTTGCACACCCTGTCAAGCATAGAACACTCGTCTGTAGCATGCCCTTTGTTTCGCTTCTTTTTCCATGTATGCTGACCATATTTTTTCGTGCGACAGTTCCGGCGTATGTTTTTTTATTCTGTCATGGCAAAAGCAAACAAAAACATTGTTGAAATACTTATTTACAATAATTCGGCATGGAATTCATAAATTGTTTATCATTTCGGAAAGAAAAACGGACATTAAAACAGAAATGACAACGAAAATACATGCTAATAAGTTAAATGTTAAAGTGCATAAATTGTGCTAATATTAAGAAAATTTTGTGCAAATTTAAACAAGAAAAAACAAAAATTTAAATAAAAAAAGATATACATTAACATAGCATTTACGTAATTAAATATATGATTATATTTTATATATAAATGTATATATATGAATATACCTTCTGTCAAGAAAGTACCGGCACTGGGTTAATGAAACATACGTTTTCCATTTAATCATCCAAATTTATTTTGTCGCCTTCAAAGTAATCACCATTAGAGGCAATACACTTATGCCGGCGATTCTTCCAGTCTTCGAAACTTTTTTAATAGGCGTTTTCCGGGATAGCCTTCAACTCCCACTAGGGGTGGAAAACTATCGATGGCACTATCGACACTATCGATGGTTTAAAATAAACTATCGTCGACTATGGCGAATATGG
The DNA here is from genome assembly GCA_037040025.1 of Sphaerogastrella javana. NCBI lineage: Eukaryota > Metazoa > Arthropoda > Insecta > Diptera > Drosophilidae > Sphaerogastrella > Sphaerogastrella javana. The sequence continues at coordinate 20,763 of JBANCZ010000944.1, read as the reverse complement.
AGCTTGCTAGATGGTATTTACGAAAGTTTTCCACCTTGTATTCCATCACAATGGTAGCTCCATGCGACGGCGTGTTGTCGTCTTGGAAAATCCACGAGTTTGTCCACAACTCCTGTCGTTTATTCCGAATTTTTTTACGCAAACGCCGAAGTACGGTCATGTGGAACTCCTTATTCAACGTCGGTCCCTGATACACCGGGAATATCGAGGATCAATCCAGTCCCGGTACTCTTTTGACAGAAGTATACATGTTTATAGTATATTTGTTACCTCTCATAATAATCATTTTCAGTTTTCCTTCAAGAGCTAAGTAATTTGGCAAATTTCCTGGAATTGTCACCTCAAGGCTTACCAAAATTGTAATCCTCAATTAAATTGTTGTTTATTAATTTATATGTCCGAAAAATAAGGCACGTGCAGGCAAACAATAATAAAAAAAGAGCACCTTTAGCTAATTAAATATGCAAGGTGCGGTTTTTATTGGCTTAAATTCCATTGAACATTCACGAATCATTCGCTTATTTTCAACTTAAACGCAACAAAATGTTGCGAATATGTATGAATAAAGGAAAAAAGTGCATTTAATTAAATCAATTTGAAGTCAGTTGCAAAAAATGCTTGATGCACTCCTTCAATGAGGATTGACTCTGCACAGTCTACACTGGCTGTCTATCTGTCCGTTCGAACGTCTGTCCATCCGTCGGATCGTCTGCTTGTGTGTCTGGTTAATGGAACTAAAAGTTTCATTAAGATTGTCACGCGCCAAACAGAAAATGCGAAATAAATAATGAACTGAATGAAGAGAATGCGAGGAGTGTGTTAAGCTTAAATTTCAATTGAAAGGAAGGTGGCGGATGGGGAGGAGGGGGGCGTGTCAGAACGTGAGTGTCAACAGGCAGCTTTAAATTAATTTCACTTTAAATTCGTCCAGTTGTTGTTGTTTTTATATTCATTCTTGTTTTTGGCGTTGCGTAAGATACTTAAAATTCAATACACGCACTTTCCGGCACGAGTCCTTTATACACTTGATAACACTTAGCCAACCTTTGTGCCATGTCGTTAGTATGAGTTGTGCATATGTGTGTGTGGGTGTACACACGTGCATGTGTGTGTGTGTGTCTCTTTAACAAAAAAAAAAAAAAAAAACTGTCAGCCGGCTGGGAATTTTAATTTGAAACGCAAACAGCAACACAGCAAACATCAGATGAGGCGGCACCCAAAAAACATCGACAGGAAAATGTTGTAAAAACATTTAAATTAACGTCTCCTTCAAAGCCATTTGACAATGTGTGTCTGTGTGTTTGTGTTTGTTTGTGTGCGTTGGCAAAGCATTCATAAAATGTGCCCATAAATGGCAAAAGGGTCACATACAGACAGAGCACAGCATGTCCATAAAGATAAAGACCATAACGTGCCCATAAACCGAAAGAGTCTTCCTTCCAAGTGTATTTTTCTCTCTTCTGCTTTTTTTTTCACTCGCTACTGTTGCTGATAGCCGTACTTACCATCCAAAAATGGCCGACAAGTTCTGTGAGAATAGCATTAGAAACTCACATAAACACACACACACACGCACACACAGAGACAGACAAACAATATATACACGCACACGGTGCGTATACGTAATGTGAATCCTTTCAGTTTTGTTAGTCAATTGTTGTCAGCTGCAGTTGCACAGTTTTTGTTTGTTTGTTTGTTTTTGTTTATTTGTTTGTTCAGTTTACACACTCATAATAAACCTTTATTCATCAATATCGTTAAGTAACAATTTTTGCATTTTTCTCTATCTCTTTCTTTCTTTCTTGTATATTACATCTGTTCAATTTATCAATTTTTCAATTAGAACAATTTGCCATGGCAATGAGCGCGTGTTTCTAACAACATATAACAAAATTCATTGCTTACTTCTGTCAAAAAAGTAACGGAACTGGATTAACTAACAATATTCATGGTCTAGAGCATCATGAGTTCGTGCCACAGGAAAAGACGATCAAATAAGGAGTTCTACTGGGCCGTACTTCGGTGAAAGAATTGGGAAGAAGCGACCGGAATTGCGGGCAAAGAGCTCGTGGATTTTCCAAGATAACGCGCCGTCGCATCGAGCCACCATTGTGATCGAATACAAGGTGAAAAACTTCGTAAATACCATCTGGCATGCTCCATATTCGCCAGATTTAGACCCGTACTTCTTTTTGTTTCCTCGACTCAAGTTGCCGCTCCATGGAACCCGTTTTAGCACCATTGAAAACATCAAACGAAATTCGGCACGGGAGCTGAAGTATGTCCCGAAAAACGCCTATCAAAAATGTTTCGAAGACTGGCATAATCGCTGGTATAAATGTATTGCCTCTACTTTGTATTGGACTACTTTAAAGGCGACAAAATAAATTTGGATAATTAAATGGAAAATGTGTGTTTCATTAACCCAGTGGCGGTACATTTTCGACAGAAGGTAAATATGGTATAGCATTGCTTTAACTTAATGTAAAATTTATGAAATTTCAAATGTAATTTAATATGCCTTAAATTCCACATAAACAAACTTTGCTTTCGACATATAATAACAGTAAACAGTTAACGCGCTCATCTCTCCCAGGCTAAAAACAATATTTATCTGCAAAAACAATTACTATTTATATTTATGTTTTCCCATTTTTGTTTACGCTTTTATTTGCTTTTGTATAATGCTATTCTATGAATGCGACTCTCATTTGTTTCTATTATTATAATATTTTTGTAATATTATTATAATATTTTTTCGCAATTCATTCAAATATTGTTTGTAGTAGCTACGTTAAACTTAAGCTCCAAATGGCTTAAATTTATTAATTTCATTTTTTATACGAATTTAAATTAATTGAATTTTGTTTTTTTTGTTTTTGTTTTTCGGCTTGGAATATTTTGGCAGAGATATGTTTATTTTACAGTTTAAAGAGTTTTGAATTAGCGAGAGTTATATGTACGCACAATAAATATCTACAGAATCCAATATACTCTATGTGTATGTGCATGTGTGTATTTATATATGTATGTGTATATGAATGTACTTATGTATGTTTGTATGTATTCATGTGTGTCTATATGCACTTAATACCATTTTCAATAGCGGCACTTAAGACAGGACTTAATTAATTAATTACAATTAGTTAGATGCTTGCTTTTGTTGATTTTGCTACGCTATGCTTTAACATTTGCTGGCGATTGCAATTAGTTAGTTAAATATAAATTCAATATATTCTTCCCCCTTTCAATCTCTCTCTGTCTATGTCTTGATTTCCCTTAACTCTTGCTAAAACTCATGATTCACAACGAAATCGCGACTTTGCTTGTTTACTGTATGTGTGTGTGTGTATGTGTATGTGTGCGCGCATCTCTGTGTGTGTGTGAGTGTGTGTAAATCTATGTTTGTGTTTGCCAAATGCAAAATATTCACAACATGGGGCTCATTATAGTTGCAAATGATTTGCGTCTGCTTTGGCTTGATTTAACAATGCAAACCGCATTTTCCGCTCTCCCTCTCTCTCTCTTTCTCTCGTTTTCTCTCTCTTTCTCTCTCTGTTTCTCTCTCTATAGATCGATAATGGATTTAGATTTCGTTGTAATCAGGCGTTTTAGTCAATCCTTACTTAATTAATACAATTTACAATTATGCATAAAGTCTTTTTGTTATTTTCTAATTTGGATTAACATAAACTCATTATCTATTTATATATATATTAAATTATTTAGATTAGTTTGTTTGTTTTTTGGTAAATCTCTCTCTCTTTCTATACAGAAACCTCCTTGGTGTATTTGGATCTATCGTTCAGATCGAGCACCAGCTTATCGGGTCGCCGTGCTCGTCCGCCCGTTGTGCTGCTCGTCTTATCCGTTTGGCTAGTGGAATTGTTCGATGTGCTGGACACGTTGCCCAGCGATATTGCTGTCTCCTCCGGCTGTGCCTGCGTTGGCGCTGCCAATCTCTTGCGCTCCTTTTCACTATCACTGCCACCTGACCCGCCTTCAGCTTCCTCGTTGGAGGCGGCGCTTGGCCGGCTGGTGTAGAGCGCTATATCGTCCGTGGAACGCGCCACTTTGGACGCGGGCACACTGCTGCCGACCAGTTCAGCAGTTGCTGTTGTGCGATCCAACAGCTCGCTGCTGCGCGTCTGGCTGGACGGTGCCTGGGTACAGCTGCCGCTGCGTTTGCGTGTCGCCGGCTGTGCCGGCTGCTCACTAAGTCTATACTTACTTCTACAGTTATCACAAATTTGATACGAAATGCCGCTGACATCGCCCTCGAGATGGTGGCGCAGACCTCGCTTGCAGCTGGAGGGCGGCGTATTCGTGGCGGCGGTGCGCACAGTGGGACGACGCTGACGCTGGCACAGGTCGAGATCCTCCGACTGCGAGCACATGCAGTCCAGCTTGATGTTCGAGAAACTGAGGCTGCCCTCGTGCAGCGGCGAGCCCAGCTGCTCGCACGTGCTGCGTGGCGGACAGCAGTAGTAGTGCTCCTTGGACGCGTCCAGACACCGACTACAGATGATATGGCCATCGGTACTGCGACGCAGCAGTTGCTCGCGAAAATCATCACCAGAGAGCTCTGTGTTCATGGCCCGCTCCTCATAGGCAACGGTGGGCGTGGGCGTGGCCGATGAAGGCGGTGTCTCCAGCACCATGGTGGGTATGCTGCCACGTGCTGCAGCCGCTCTGCCATTAGCATTATTGTTCTGCTGCAGCTGCTGGCTATACTTCTGCATCTCCGCATTCAGCGCCAGCAGCGGCAGAGCGCTCTGCCGGGTGGCAGCACTGGCTGCACTGCAGCTGCCGGCGTGTGTGGCAGCGGCAGCGACAACCATCATGCCGCCGGGGGTCTTCAAGCCATCGAGCAGACTCGATATGGTCATCACAGCCACGCCCTTGGGCGGTGCCATCTCCTGTATGCGCTTCAGCTGCATGCTCAACTGTCGTATCTCCTCCAGCGCCTCCTGATCCGACAGTTTGTTCTCTGCAATACAAAAAAAAAATTCAATGAAATGGAATCACGTTGAGGTTCTTTAGGTTGAGGTCACAGTAACAGCAACAGCTGCGATTGCACTTGCAACTGCAATTAGCACGCTTGCTGCATGCAACACCTACAACTAATTCATTCACGTTGCCACATGAAACACAAAGCGAACTTTCAACTTGCAGCTTGTCCAACTTTCAACTGGAAAAGTTGCCTCCCCTTGTAACTTTGCCACTAAAATAAATATATATATAAAAAAAAACGAGTTGCTTTCATGTCAAAAGTTGTCCTACGCATAAGTAATGCCATACTTCATCCCCACTCCGTCTACCATCCCCCCGCCCTCCCGGTCACACGCTTCACAACAATTTAAATGCGTACTGCTGTAGTTGCGGCAAATCACAATCAGCCTTGGCATCAACATCAGCTACAGAATGAAAATGAGTATGAAAATGAAAATGAGTATGAAAATGAAAAGGAAAATGAAATTGAGAAAATGGTTGCTACTGTTTTGTGGCTTTTTTGTGTTTTTTATTTCCATTGTTGGGAAAGGGGGTAGCCCCCCTTTTTTCTGTTTAGGCCCGCATAATGATAAATGGCCGTTCAATTCAACTGAAAGGCTGTCAGTGTGATTTAAGTGAGTCCACTCAGCGCCACTTGACGCGACTTTCAAATACAACAAAAATATATAACAAAAAACACAATTCTCTGTCTAAAAATAAAAAACAGTAACAAAAAGTTGCTGGATTTAGATTTATGGCTGTGAAATTAAGCGAGCAGAGAAGAACACCACCCACTGTACAACTGCACCACACCCGGAGTGAGTATGCTACACATTTTTTAGAAATATATACTTACACACATACATACATATGTTTGTTATGTACGTGTGTATAACCTACATACAGATGTGTATCTATGTATAAATATACATATATATATATATATATATTTTAAAATTCACCACACAAATAATCTCAAAACTTCGTCTCTAGTTGTGTCTGAGTGTTCTTCTGTCTGAGTGTTCTTGTGTGTGTGAGTGTGCGTGTGTGTGTGTGTGTGTGTGTGTGTATGTGGGTGTGTGTGGGTGTGTATATTTGCAGCTTTGTTATTGTTTAATTTAAATATGCAAATTGAAGGCAGGCCGCTTAAAAAACGCACGCAGCGCAGCACAATGAAAAAGAGGAACAACAAAAAACGAAAGCGAATAAATAAGCGGATCAGTCGTATGCACTCGTACACTAAGATACCCTGCATAGAGTCAAGTTGTCATAATACAAGCAGACTAGGAGACAAAGAGGTTTAGATTAACATCTTAAAAGTCAAACAAAGAATTCATGAATTCGTTTCAATTTATGTTCCTTCTATGCTAAAGTCTATAGAATCTTTTGGCTTGTGCCAAAGTTTCCAGGGTATATGAAATGTTTTTTAAATTTAACGCACAATTTAGGCAAACTCCTTGCGGTTGGGGCAGCAGACAGCGTCAAAATAGAAATACGAGCAATAAAAAATTAAATATAAAAAAGAAAAAGAAGCAGCATAGAAGCTACGAAGCTGTAGAAGACGCGTCAATGAGAAAAGGGCCCGCTCATAAAGCATTAAAACATAAAGCGTCGCACTCTCGACTCTCAACGATAAACTCAAATTAAAATGCCGCCTACAATAACAACAATAACAACAACAAAGTGAAAGTAAAATAAAAATGAGCAACATTAAGATAGCAGCAAAAGGAAAAAAACTCAGGTCGTAACTCTACCAGAGCGTAAACTGCTTCACCTGCTCACCTCTCTTTCAAGCTTCCATGCAATCACTTCAAACTGAGATATATATATATATATTTGATAAAAGTGAAGCACACTTTTGTTTCAATTTCTCCATATTACTACTATCACTAAGAGTTATACTTTTTAGATTTAGGCCATCAAACTCATATCAGATACTTTGGGGAATAAATCTTGAACAAATTCTAAGCTGCCGGAACTCGAATACATTTCGTCTACATTTTCTATAAACAAATAAATACGATGCTGTTACAATTGCTATGGGTCTTCTAGGAAGTTTCCGCTTGGCTACTGCTGTTTCCTGTGATACAAAACACCCACACACACTCACACTCACTCAGGCATTCATAGGTTAACCGCATCAAGCAAAGAGGAGACTTTGTGTAGGAGCGCACACATAAATCAACGCTGGGGTTGACACAAGGAACATGCAGAAGCACACACACACTCACACTCACTCACACACACTCACACACACACTCACACACACACTCGCACTCACACTCACTCTGTGCGCATGTATGTGTAGCATGACTAGACAACAGTGGCAGCGATAAGCTGACGCCACTTGATTCGCTTTCAGTTTATTTTTTAATTTGCCAAATAAAGTGCCATAAATAAAAGTCAAAATGCCACAGCAAAGATGACTTAATCAGCATCCTTGAACTCGCTGCTCGTTCGCATAAATATCTGTCCACTTTTGTCCCCGTGCGCACAGTGGGGCAAAAGTGCTCCAAATACAACAGCATGCATCATTTGTCAAAGTAACAAAATACAATAACAACAACAACAACCACAATCAAATACTGTTGCCTGTCGCCGGCGATTTGCACTGCGGATACACAAAGTAGACAGCGCACGTCCCTCTCAATGATGTCTCTCTAATCTCAAGTCTCTTGTCTCTGTCTGTCTGTCTGTCTGTTCGTTGTCTCCTGTCTGTTCGTTGTCTCCTGTCTGTTCGTTGTCTCCTGTCGCCTGTCTGCTGTCTGTCGCCTGTTGTCGTTTGTCATCAGCGTATCGATGCAGTCTATATATATTTTTGGCATAATGATGCACAATTAGTTACCTGCCGAGGTGGTGCCAGCTGCCGGGGCCGTTGACGTTGTCACCGAACTGGGATGGGCGAACGTGCGCACCTGCGGCCGAAAATTGAATTTAGCTCCCGATGCCTTGGCCCCAAGTCCAATGCTCTCCTGATGCGCCTTGCCGCTGCGCAGAACAATGTAAACCTGTGCGTATTAGTAATCATAAAGATAATGTCAGAAAATTCACTCCAAAAAACACACAAGAAACATATATGCATTATCATACCATACTCTGTCTGTCTGTCTGTCTTCTGTCTGTAATATGGTACATACCTTGCTGCCAAAGATGAGAGCCAGCAGCAACGTCACCGTCAGCTGCGTGTGGCAGAAGAATATGATGTACAGCAGATCCGGATTGGCTGGAGACTGCAGGAAAAGCCTGTCACACACACAGAGAGATAGAGAGAGATAGAAAACAATATTAATGAAAAAGAAGCATGTATGCATAATCAGAGCTAAGTGTATAGACTGTTCAGACTGTGTATGTGTGTGTGTGTACTTACATGGAAACGTTGAGGAAACATGTGAGCAGAAACTCATTGTAGATGGCCATTGATATGAAGCGGCTCTCGTTGAATTCTGAGGGCGCCTTTCTCACCATTATGCAAAGTCGCACGCCCCAGGCCAAGAATAATACCTCCACTGTAACAAGAGAAAGAGCGAAAGCGAGAGAAGAGGGAGAAGAGAGAGAGGAGAGAGAGAGAGAGAGAGAGAGAGAGAGAAAAAGAAAGTAAGTGAGGTTTGACTGTAATGTTGGGTCTTTTGTGCATTCGTATGGCTTTAAACTTTTTGCTTTATATTTTTTTGTTTTTTGATTTTTTTCTTTTTTTTTTTGGTTTGAAGCTCTGGTTTCCATTTCCATTTCCGTTGCGGTTTCGGTTACACTTTGAATTTTAATTAAAAACTTCAGCACTTGACGTGTGCTCTCTCTTACATATAGTGTACTCTTGGCTCTGCCTAATTAGATGGCAATGCCTACAAGCATTATAATTATAACATTATGTATTATAACGCACATTGTATGCGGTTTGGCAGAGTATAAAGGAAGTCGCAATTCCACCCTCCAACAAAAGAGAGAGAGAGAGAGAGAGAGAGAGAGAGCGGAAAAGAGGGAGAGGGATAGCAAAACTATTGTGTGACTAATGAAAAATGTGTTGCAAATGTTCAACATAGAATAACAGAATTAATACACGCTCTGCACGTAGAGCGATTAGATTGGAGAGGAAATTGAAATGGAAAGCTAAACAAGCAAGTAATCTAGACATTCCATGTTCCTCTTCAACTACAGTTACATTTAGCAGCAGTTTAAAGTTATTTAATTAAGGCAGCAGTGCCAACAATCTGCAATCTGCACTCTATAATCTTCACACACTTCATTCACTTCACTTCACTGGCTCCAGTTTCAAGAGTTAATTGCCATGTGACAGCTGTTGCTATCCCTTTCTTATCGTACTATATACAAACACTTTGCAGCTTAACAGTCTGACAGGTTCACACAAACACTCGGTACACTCACACACACTCAAACACACTCACAGAGAAACACACAACACACACACATGAGTATTGTTACAGCACTGTGATTCTTATCTCATAGTTCTAACAGATTTCATAAACGTTAACAGCAATTTTAAAATACTTTTAAAAAACTATAATTTATATGCCAATTCAAATTAATGCTACAAAAAATATTCTTTAATTTTAATATACATTTTAATTTACTTTAAGTAAAGCTTCATTAGGTGTATACACAGATTTTATTGAAAAATCGCATTGAAAATTTGATTCCATATATTTTATGCGCTGTCTTTTGTGCACTTTCATTTTATATATTCATAACGTGTACATTTCTATAAATTTTGCTATTAACAAAAATCTTCTTTTGGCATTGATCATTGGCTTTTCGGGATAAAAAAGAGAATTCGTAACGTTAAGAATTGCCAGGTGAAAACACATCAAACATACAATTTGGTGAATAGCAAGTTTATATGCTCTTGGCTCTATATTCTACTCTTTTTTTCTCTGGTCTGATGACTTGCAATTTGCAAATAAGCTTTATAAAGTCGCCTGATGCTAGTTCTGATGCATGGGGCACAAACAGAAAAAGTCGCTACGCATTTAGTTGCATATATGCTGCATATGTTCTATGATCCGATGAAGAGTTTACGTCTGTGAGTGTGAGTGTGTGTTTCGGATGCTTGTGGCCTTGTGACTGGATTTCAGTTTTAAGCCAGCAGAGGCAGAGGCGTTGCCTGAAGCTTGTTTGCCGGTTGGCTGTTGCCAGGACGATGTTGGCATTCCAATATTTTTGCACTTCACTTTATTTTACGTTGCTTCCCTGGCCCCCAGTGCGTATACGTAACGATTACTTCAGTAGAGTCTGCCTGGACAGTGTCATGTGAAATATTGTTTTTTAACAGCATTCCTCTACCATTGTGTGTGCTGAAGGTGTACATACATATATGTGTGTGTGAGTGTGTTGTATGTTGTGTGTATATGAGTGAGTGCTGTATATCTCCGTGTGTGTGTGTGTGTACGTATGGCTTTTGAGTGGCTTCTGGAACAATCAAGTGAGCTTTATTTGCACTGTACGGCAAGGCATATCAAATTAACTCTGTGTTCTTTGTGACTCCCTTACACTCCCTCTCTCTCTCTTTCTCTTTGTCTCTCTTGGTGCTCGTCACTTACTCGAGGTGAATGTGTAGTCCCACCAATCGGTTTTGCATAGAAACGCTTTCAAGTCATCCGCCGTTCGTCCTACAACCACATCCGGTGGCGATACCAATGTACGCACCAGCAAACAAGTGCCGATGGCACCACAGATGATTCCCAAACGCTTGAGCAACGCTGCATCTGTGATTTTGACAGCCTTTGCGCTCCGTACACGAAATATCACCGAAATACTAGACAGCATCCAACAACAAAAAAAAAAAGAAAATTAAATTAAATGAAAATGATATGTGAGTTCGAGTTGAATTTAAAGAAATATGCATTTTGTGCATATGTATGTTAGTTACCGCCAGGTCTTCAGCATGAGTGCACCGTAGGTCAGAGAGAAGCCAATCTCGCGCAGCCAAATGCGTGCGGTGCATGTGTAGAGATTCGGATTCGGATACATCACAATGTTCTGTGGAAGAGTAGAAAAGTGCAAAAGAATCAGTATCAGAATATTAGAAATGCAAATAATTTAATATCCCTAAAGCGAACTCTATATATATAGGTATATACACATAGTCTGTGGCTAGTCGATGTCTTCTAGATTCTCAGCTTGCTTTGCATTGCAAATTGTGTGTGCTCTCTCTCTCCCTCTCTATCTCTGTTTCTCTCTCCCTTACACATGCATTCGTCTATTGCCACAGAGTATAACAACTGTCTATTCAACTGTAAATTTGGCGCTATTCAAGCACGAAAAAGTCAAAAGTTTTATTTGAATATCTATGCGCTGTTGTCTGTGTATGTCTACGTCTATGTATAGCATTTAATGTGCCTCCTTTTTATTCCGTATATATACAAAAAACATATAAATATATATATATATATATTAATAAATCAAGGGCAGTGCAAAAGCAACAATAGATACTCAAATCTATCTTTCTGCCGCCAAGCACATATTAAAAAATCATAAAGAGCGCTAACTGCCTGCGCCACTGAAATATTTTCCCCCCTGTCATTCACATTCAACCTACCTACCACTCAGTCTCTCTCTCTCCTCTCTCTTTCTCTATGTTTATCTATCATCCCTGTCTTCCTTATGTGTTATCTCGTTGTTCCACTTCTACACTCTGCTCTATCATTCTTCACTTTCGGTGCCAAGTGGCGAGCTCCACGGCTCAGATAAGTGGCACAATATATCTTTCTCCTTGCATTGTCTGCGCGTATCCTCTTCTCTTTCTCCCTCTTTATCTATCTCTTTCTATGTGTGTGTGTGTGTGTGTGCGCGGGTCGAGTGTGCCTTAAAACGAGCGTTGAACTGGCGTTTAAACTTCCCTATTCGGCCAGTGTGCCATTAAGAGGTACATAATTTTTTTATACCATCTTCATCTTCATCTTCTTCTTCTGCTGTCGTCACGATTCATAAATCAATCAAATTAAATTGTGTAGAAATCGATTTGAATAGAGAGTTTTGGTCAATGAGTGGGAAACTGCTCAATCTATTTTGCTTGATTTGAATTGAGAATTCATGGCGTTCATTGTGCCTACCAATAGTTATGCAAATTCTATGCCACACACTTATGATTGATATGAAGTCTGACCCCAAACACAAATCGATTTCATCCCAAACAAATGACTATATTTATGCAAGGTGCTGATCAAATATATATATATATATACAAGACATTAATGGAATAGATGTGTTTATGTTTATGAAATATTTATGAACAGTTTGTGATTTATAAATGGAGAACAAATGCTTTTCCAATAAATCCGACCTTCCTCGAAATTCAACCTTAAAATGCTGTCATTTTGTAGCATTTTTCATAGATTTAATTCAAACTAAACAAAAGAAATTGCACATATTTAATTGAATTAATTTAATACCGCCTCTGATCCTTAAATTGATGGTAAAAGCGAGTTCAACTTACCGTGCAGTAGATGAAGAACGCACCGAGCGCAATGACCCGCAAAAGAGCCGGGCTGGCAGCACGCACAACCTGCAAAAGAGTTGAAGATGCATTAATTAGAAATATATATATAGGGTATATAGTATATGGAATGGCTTCCTACAGACAGGAATGATTATAGTCGAGACGAGTTAGTTTCATCTCTTCAGCTTTAATACAATGTTGGAAGTGTTGCGCACGTGGCATGGCTTAGTTGAAATTCAAATTAAAATCATCTCATTCGCACAATCATCGCATTCGCAGCAGTACACAGAGTACAGAGGAGGTCAATGAAAGCCATCTGCTAGTCATAGTCACACTTGGCTGCGTCCTCCTTAGTAGCATTTAATTAGTTTAGAGAATGAGGCACAACCATCGACCATGCGATGTTGACCTCGACGCAACACAGAATGTTGTAGACGTTGATTGTAGACACAAATGCGACAGAATCGCATTAGAAATGAAAACAGTTTAGTTGTTGGCGCTGACGGCGCTGATTTGCCAAGTCGACAAGCCGGTAAGTCGGCAACGACAACAAGACGGAACGACAGCCGGATACATAGGGAGATCCCAATGGGAAATGGGTATAATTCACTGTGCTAACACACTAGCACTCATCGTATGGCAATGCCAAACGACGGACAAAGTTCAAAACGGTTTAAAACTATACGCCTGAGACAGTTAGTTGGACGTGGAGTCTGCACTTAGTTAGTTAGTGCCATGCACTGTGCCAACAACTAACTTAATGAACACACTCAACCGACACTGGATACAGGATGCTGTTGAGTGGCCACTGGACACTGGACACTGAACTGTGGCATAGCAGTTTGCAGACGGAAGGAACTTGAGTTCTCCAAATCTGTGTGAATGTTTGCACTTCCTTCTATGCGCGACAATATCCGTGCACAGACAACACTGACTACACAGAATGGACACTGCCGACAGTGCGGATACACTGGACATACATTGGACACACAGGGAACATGGCACAGCGCAGCACGTACAAAATTAACTCCAAACTAACAATGCTAAGCAGCTTAGCAGCCCAATGACAGCAGCTTAGGTTGGCATTGTGCAGGATCCTGGGCATTTGACAGGCGCACAGCCCAGACAGTCGGACACTTTGTGTGTCTATCCCTGTGTCTCTGTGTCTGCTAGGTAGATGGCTGCTACGAGCGAGACTCAGTCTATTTAAGCTCCTACGCTTGGCTTATAAAAAAATTTTAAAAACAAAATCTTGTTCTGCTGCCATTTTAAATTCGCCGCAAAGTGAGACAAAGTGGAGCGTACAACCAAATCATTTTATTTGCACAGAGCATAAAAAAATAAAAAACCTCTTGTGCTGTTGCCTGTTGCCCATTGGCCTGGCGGTGCTGGTGTTGGTCATTTACTTACCTTGACTTGTTGATAGCGGAACGTGAACCAGGCGGCCGGGGGCAGCAGACCGATGACAATGCAGGCCAGCGCCAGTATGCTGGTGCGCATGGGCCAATTGAGGGCCGCAATGCAGGGCGAGGCATCCTCACAGGAGTCACAGCCCTCGGCACAGGGCTGGCACTCGTACTCGCTGTTGTAGTTGTACGTTGAGTTTTTGCCCTGTGGAAATGAGAACAAAAAAAACAACAAAAAACAGTCAGACGATGGTTACATATTTAATGAGAGTTTCGGTTAAGCGCCTGGCAATTATTGAAACCACCTGACTCAGCGGTTTGTGTTAAAGCAGCCAAGCCAAGCCAAGCCAAGCCAAGCCCCCAAGCCCACCATCCCCACACACGTTTCTACCCATTGTGATAATGGTAATTTATGCCACATACCAGCATCAGCTTTTCGTACTCCTCCTCCAGCAGGCTGCCGTTGAAATACTTATGCAGCGAAACAACATCGGGAAAATAGAATCCCTTGCGGCACAGACATTTGTAGGAGCCGCGTCGAAATCCTAGACCCATAATTGGTTCGCACTGCGTGTGAGAAATAAAAGATAAGGAAAAGAGAGAGGATAAAGTGAAAAGAGTAGAGGGAAGAACAGGTGCTTAAGGTGTGAAAAAGCAATTGATAGCAATTGAATGCTGATTGTGTGCTTGTGTATTATATACTATATATATAGATATGTATGTATGTATATATATATATATCTTAAGTACCCACCATGGTGGTGCGCTGCTTGCACTTGTCGGTGCCGGCAAATATGTTCAATGGCCGTTTGGTGCCTGGCGCAGGCCGCTGCGGGCACTGGTCGATGTCCACGCGCCGCAAGTCGATATCAATGCCAGATGTGCCTCTGTAAAGAAAGAGACAGAGAGATATGGAATGATGAGATGAGACGTGTTGTCGGAGAGGCGTTAAAAATTTATGTTATTAATTTGTCAGTTTAACAATCAACTGGGCGGCACTTAAGCCAAATGGCGCCATTTATAAAATCAATTCAATAAAACGTGCGCAGCGCGCAAGCGGCTCTATATTTATGCGTCTCCGTGTGTGTGTGTGATCTGAGTAGACCATAGTCCATCCTGTTTCCGGCCACTGGTCATATATATATCTGCTCTATATGCTTTTGTTTTTTTCTTCTGTGCTCCCTGCGATAACAAACAATAAATTCCGCCTTTGATTGCTGTGCGAGTGGCAGTAGACGGAAATAGAAAGGATCAAGGATAAAGGCCAGGCGGAAACTAACAAGCGTGTTATGGTTCCGGTTTCCCAATGAAAATCAACACAACAACAACAACAACAACAGCAGCAGCAGCAGCAGCAGCAACCATACGACGGAACGCAACGCAGAAAAAAAAACTTAGTAGAAAATTATTTTCTTGCCATTCCACAAATGTCGTTTTGGCTCCCTTGTCGTTTTACAAAGACATAAAGCCATGAAAAGGGTGCACTAAGCCGACGCCGCCGATGCGGCCCATCATTTACCCCCACTCAATGACCCACACACGCATTCCCATACAGAAATTCTATATGACTGCAAATGGCATGGGGCATGGGGCAAGCAGCAACACCCAATTACACGCATTCCTAAGCAGCCCAAGCTCAGCCCAGTTCAGACGCAAAACCATACGCAGAAGTTGATGCCGGAGCCGGAGCCGGAGCAGCGCCGCCCAGACTCAAGCCCAGGCAGCCGGAACACATGTAGAATTTTACGCATAATCCAAGGCCCGCATTTCCACGCCAACGCACAGTGACCCACAAATGTAATTTTTTTTCCTTTTGCCTCCTCCCCCCTTCATGCTATCGACGATAAAATTCATTTGAATTTTGAAAGAAACATTTAATGCGAACAACTCAAAAAAAATTCTGGGAAAATGTTAATTAAAATTCAAATAAAATAGACTAAATGTTGATTTTGAAATTGCAATTGCAAATTATACTTTCTAATTTAATTCGCAAAAAAAAGGCAACAAATTTGATAATGTGATCATTTGAGATGTTTTGTAACGGACATATCAATTATGTAAATTATTTGAATAAATATTACTTTTAATTTAAACACTTTTCATTTTTACAGGGAATATACATTTTCAACATATTTATATCTCAATCTGTAGAAAGTAACATAAAAGTTTGTCTAGTGTTTGAGGCGGAATTACTATAACAACTCTCCCGACAAAGTCGACGCATGTTCTGGCTGTCTGACATCAACTTGGATCCCTTTTCTCCAATACTCAGATGTGTGAATGGGTGTGTGTGTGTGTGTTCGTGTTTTCGCCCTGCTTATCCGGCCTCCAGTTTCATCCGCCTGTCAGTTAATATTGACATATCAGTTTGTATTTATTTGATTGTTTCTGACAACTTATTGATTGCAAAAAAAAAGGGATATCCCTCTCGCTGCGACGGCACAGCGTGCCATAGTTGGAACCGAGCTCCAATTCCAATTCCAATGCTGAGTAGTCCCCAAAACATAGTCAGGCGTCTGGGGACTACACAATGGCCATATTACATTATAATAATGATTATGTTAATTCTCCTGCAGTTGATCCCAGAGCCTTTGTGTGTGCGTGTCCAGAAACCTTTTTCTTTTTCTTTTTCTTTTTTTGTTTGTTGCTCTTCTTCATCCATTGCTATTCCTTATTTGCTAGCCTTTTATTTGCTGTGGTTTCATTTTGTCAGCGCTACTTTGACTGCCTTTACTCCTCTTCAACTTATTGTATTTCTCTTTTGTTGTTGTTGTTGTTGACAGTTTTGAAGATAATTTGTAAACGGATATCGGGGGAATAAGCTTATCGTTCTGACCGGCTACTAACAGGGCGTATGTATTCTCTGCGCGGCTCATATTGATTTATTAGTTTGCCGCCTTTCACTCTGCTAAACACCCTGTATGTGTGTGTGTGAGTGTATGTGTGAGTGTGTGTGTGCTGCTCCTTTTAATGGCTTTAGTCACACTGCTGATGCGGCAATGTGTTGTGTCTGATGGCGTATACTTGATGCGCCTTTGATTAAGTGTCGCCCAATGCCTACAAATGAGCTGCCAATTAATCGTTGATGCCATTCCCGATGTTGCTGCTATTTGCTGCGAGTTTTGCCAGCAGCATCTTCAATTGCTGCGCCTGTGCCTGTTGATTTTCAATTTCACAGCCTCAAGCGAAAGCCACAAACAGACACAGTCATGGAGAGAGAGAAAGAGAAGGAATGAAAGTGGGAGCATGCCAAATGCCATGGATTTTATTGAAGTTTTGCCTCGTCCTACTTACAAAACGACAGCCACATTTTCTCTGTGACAGAACTCAGCTGCAAGCAGACCAAACTGATTAGCATAATTGGTTTTCTGTTTCTCTGTCTCACTCTCACACCGTATATTCACAGCTCTCTCTGTCTCTCTACCTATCTCTCTCTCTCTCCTCTGTCTACACTAATTAAGCTCTTGCTTTTGGCATAGCAGCTGCTTCAAGTCAGCCGCGAGTCAAACCAAATTTAGAGTGTGTTTATCGTACATAGTTTAATAGAAATAATATACTTTCTCACTTTCTCCCTTTCTCTCTCTCTCTCTCTCTCTCTCTCTTTCTCGTTTCTTCTTTTACACTTTTATAGCTGCAAGTGTTTGCTGTTTAAAGTAAATATTTGCCGAGCCAACATGTTCACTAGATACACTACAAACTCGGGTAACAAATACTTGAATCACGTGCTCAGCTCAGGCATTACGTGCATAGCTGAAATGCATTTTCACAGCTTAGACACACACTCACACACGCACACACACACACACACACACACACGCATACACACACATGTGAATGTCAGCACGTGCATGCCATTTAAAAGTGTGTTATAGCTAATACGTATACGCAGCGTGATCCGATGACAGTTGCTGCTGCTGCTCGCTTGCTCTGTATCTCTCTGTATCTATCTGCAGCAATACGAGTGCATTAACTTGGCTAACACTCTAGTGCGTATTTTCGTTTAAAGCCAAAACAACAACAACATCAACAAAAACATCATCAACAACAACAGCAATAATAACATCTAATACTACAGCACATTAGCTTGCAGTCACGCTGTTTTGCAATCAGTTTGTAAATAACACACGCCTGCTTGGATTTGTTGTCGCATTACGTATACGCACTGTATGCTTCCATTTGCCAAACACTACGAATGGCAAAGGGAAAATGGAAAGGGCAGGAGAATTGACTGAGTTGTGTATGTTTTGAGTTGTTATTTAGGGGATGTTGGCAGGGGATGTTAGCAATCTAGTAAAAGTACTTGGACATTGCTTGCTCTAGCCCCTAATGTACGTAATCAGCTTTACTCTCTGTGTTTTCACCTCAATGCCACGGTTTATATACAGCAGCAGCAACAGCAACAGCAACAGCAACAGCAGCAACAGCAACAGCAGCAACAGCAGCAGGCTGCCAAATGCGTTGACATGTACCAAAATTGATGACAAAACTCTATGTGGCCCAGTGAAATGAGGTCACGTTAAAGTAAAATATTATGATTTAACCGAGTCAGCAGTTTATTAATTAATGTCCAAATGTAAGCTCTATTATTATAGATTTAAGTATGTCTGTGTGTGTGTGTGTTTAAAGTACGTAAAATGTTTGCATAAAATTATAGTTAAACTGAAGTGAATTTCTTAGGAATTCATTTATATTTATATAGAACATTAGTCGCATTTTCATAACATAGAAATATTTAAAAATTTCATTTCATTTGTCA
This sequence comes from Sphaerogastrella javana, assembly GCA_037040025.1. Taxonomy (NCBI): domain Eukaryota; kingdom Metazoa; phylum Arthropoda; class Insecta; order Diptera; family Drosophilidae; genus Sphaerogastrella; species Sphaerogastrella javana. The sequence continues at coordinate 2,159 of JBANCZ010000944.1, read as the reverse complement.
CAATTTAAATGCAAAGTTTTTGTTTTTTAATTAAACAATAAAGCAATGATAACAACGAACAAAGAAATTAATTATTTTAGAGATTAGAAAGACATAAGGGTATATTCAAAAGGTGAAAGAGAAAGAATTTCAAGTGTGCCCCAAAATAATATAAATATATATATATATAATAGTAGAAATTCTTAACACAGGGTTGCTAATGTTGGGGTGCATTCCTACTGTTCTATATTCTTTATATTTTCAGCAAGAAAACGCATTTTCAATTAAGGTTTTGCAATTGAAATGCAAAGACTGCGCTGTGCTTAAATTTAGTTATTTCAGTTGTTGTTTTTATTGTTGTTACTTTTATTTGTTAGCTGTGTCTGTGACCTTGTTATTGTTATTCGACTATTCGTTTTTGTGGACGCATAAAAAGGCCAATGCACTCTGGCAATGGCAGTCATTGTTGATGTTGCTGTTGTTGCTGTTGTTGTTATTGTTTGGAATGTTGCAATGGTTTATTACAGCATTCTACATAATGTTGCATGTAATTGGCTGCTGACAAGACATTGACATTGCTCAAACAGCAATACCAGAGGCAACTAAAGCAATAACAACAACAGCAACAACTGCAACTGCAACAGCAACAGGAACAGCAATAACAACAACAGCAACAACTGCAACTGCAACAGCAACAGCAACAGGAACAGCAACAGCAACAACTGCAACTGCAACGACAACAGCAACAGCAACTGCCACATCAATGCAATGTCAATCGGCATGTTAGAGCACTTTGAAGCATGATTGGCAGCTCCCAACAGAAATATGATGCAAGTTGGCTTAAAGACAACTGTATATGTGTGTGTGAGTGTGTATGACTGTCTCTCTCTGTGTGTGTGTGTGTGTGTGTGTGTGTGTTTCTGTGTGCGTGTGTGTGTTTGTGAAGAGCATACAAAACTGCAGCTGGCAGGCGGCTAGAAGCAGCAGCCGGACTGACATAAATCTAGCCTGTAAATGGAACGGAACACAAATAGCAACAGATGTAGAAATGCGGAGCGAAGAGACAGACATTAAGACTGAGTCTTATGCAATAGCCCAAAGTACTTGGGCAACTGGCAACATACTATATATATACGTGCTCTCTGTATGCATGCATGTATGCAGTTTTATGCCTGCCCCCTCTGCTGTCATGTTGAATCAAGCATAATCATGTATAGACCGTAGAGATGCAGCTCGACAGAGGCTAACAAGTTGTCTGTATCTGCAGCGGTCTCTCACTCTTTCTCTCTTTCTTTACTCCCATCTTTCTCTCTCTCTCTCACTCCCTCTCTCACTCACCCTTTCTACCTCTTTCTCGCACTGAAGAGTCTAGTGAAACGTGCAGCACAAAGGAATGCTTATTGCAATATTTGATATTTCCGCTTCCGTTTCCGTTTGCCTCATTATGCTGCTTACAGTTATGCACGCATGTATGTATACGTATATGTACGTGTATTGCAGCATAAGTCAAATATATACAACGTCAAGATTATTTGAATGCCTCCCCACACGCCCCTCTTCATCCTTCATGCTACTAGGTTGCCTCTTCTGGAGCGCCATATTGAAAAATTTGTTGCACGCAGCGTACGCTAAGCGAAACTTAAATGAAATCAAATAAAATTATTGCCACAGCGGGGAATGGCTCCCATGCCAGCAGTCTCCTCATCCTCATAACAGAGTCCACTATGGTCCAAGCGCAGTCAGTAGTCCAGCCATATCCTGGGCGCCATGTCCTTGTCCTCTGGGCTGTTCGCACAGCGGGCGCTTAATGTGATTTGTGTGCTTTATATTTGCGTTTTTGCTGCCTTCGCATTGAGGTTGATGTTATTGCTGGTTAGGGAGAGGAGGAGGTGGGTTTTGCTTATCGTTATCGCTTCACGGGGGTTTTGGAGTCTACTATGTTTCGCTTTGTTTCTGTTTTTGTTTGTTTCCCAACGTCCTTTTCTCTCTCTCTTCCTCTTTCTCTGTCGGCTAATGTGACTTTTTGCCTTCATTTTCGGTTTTTTTTTGGGGGGGGGGGGGGGTTCTCTTTGGCCCTTCTCCTCCCCCCCCCCCCAAACCCCCAAAACACCCCTTTTCCCCCGGGGATGCCTTCTTTTTCTTGAAAAAAGGGGGGGGGGGGGGGGGGGGGGGGGGGGGGG
>JBANCZ010000943.1:0-26615 GCA_037040025.1 Sphaerogastrella javana | reverse complement strand
AGAAAAAATAGAAATTAAGGCAGTTATCTTGACGATGCAGCTAAGCATCGAGGCAGCTAAGCGAATTATACTGTATATGTTGTCCTGTTGTCAGTAACTCTGACCTATAGCTATTGCCTGGGTTGCGACAAAATAATAAAAGTTCTGTAGACTCGCGATCATATAACCGAGTCACTGGGACCCGTGATGTCCTATTCAAATCTATAGATACGTAAATGAACATTAAAATTCCAATTTATCATTTCAAGAAATTTAGGAAATTGTTAAAGATGTAAAATTCTTAATTTTAATGTTATATCTTTTTAAACAGACGGAAGTGATTATGTAATATATACCGTAGAAAGACTATAAAATATTCCAGATTTTAGAAAAATGCACTGCATTAGACTTAGACTGTTTGATTTAAACAAATGATTTTTATTTTTTTGAAAATATACAATATTTATTTTTTTAAATTATCATTTAAATTAATTTAAAAGTAGTAATTCAGTTGAATTAAATAATAAATAAATTTATTTATCATTTTTTTTAAAAATAAACTTTTATTATTATTTGATTTATAAACTATAAACACAATTTGCAAAATCAATTTTTAAAACAATCAGACAAGGACCCCCAATGAATATTACAAAATTATTAAAATTCTTTTAATACCGGTTACATTATATATTATTATTATATATCGGATACATTAAACTTAATATTTATATTATATCATTATATTTAAACATTAAAAAGCTGCACAAAATATGCAAAAATAAAAGCGAAGAATAAATAAAGAATTTTATATAAATTACATATATTTTATGGATTTAGTAATAATAATAATAATAATTATTGTAATAATAATAATAAAATCAAAAATGATATAATAATAGTAATAATAATAATAAAAATATAGTAAAACTAATAATAATGACAATAATAATAATAATAAATAATAAAAAATAAATAATAATAATAAATAATAATAATGATATTACAATTATAAATATTTGGAAATTTAAACAATCCATTGTAACTGCAGCTCTAGAGTATGTCTGTCATCTGTTTTTTTTATGCACAAATGAATATACCCCATGTACGTTTTGAGTGCGGATAAAACTGCCGCATTGCACTGGCTGTGACAGGAGCACCCTGTATGCAGCTTGCATGCATTTAGCAGTCACTCTTTCTCTCTCTCTCACACACGCACACAATCACTCCACATGCCATGCATAAGTGGGCGATAGGCTTTGCCTTTGCACCTCTAACCCTTAACCAGGTGGTGGCTCATGCCACCCGCTATATGCCCTCCCACTGTCCCCTTCCACCATTGAGCAAGAGCAGCAATAACAACAACATCAACAACAACAAGACGAGCAGAGACAGTGTCCAGTGCAGCAAGAGAGGAAGGGTGCAGCGGGCGGCGGGCAGTACTGTGCTGCAATGTCCGTCCGACAGTCCGAGTGTCGGATTGTCCGTGTTACCGTTTTGTGTCTTTTGTTAAAGCTCTTGTCGCATTGTTGCCTGCCAAAAATTGTGCCATATGCCGGACACGACGTCAGACGATGTTAGATGCAGGACGTGGTGTGGCAGCGACATCGTCCATGGCAGCACCAACACCAGCAACAGCAGCAGCAGCAGCGGCAGCGGCAGCAGCGGCAGGAGCAGCAGCAGCTGCATTGCTATGCTCCCAAGTGCCAGACAGAGCAAGCGATACTTAAAGGCAGAGCGAGAGTGCTAGAGCGAGAGCGAGAGGGAGAACAAGAGTGAGAACAAGAGCGCGAGGGAAAGGGAGAAGAAGAGCGCGAGGGAGAGGGAGAACAAGAGCGCGAGCGTGAGCTAGAACGAGAGAACAAAAGAAAGAGTAAGAGGGCGAGTGAACGCGCAAAAGGGAGAGCATAACAGGCAGACGACGAACGAGTGAGCAAGTGAACAAGAGAGCGAGAGCGGGAGCGGGAATGAGAGCAAGAGAGCAAGAAAGCGATTGAGCGAGAGGGAGCTACATAGCATAAGGGCAGTTTGTCGTGTGTCCGATACTGTTCCGACTGTTCCGACCGTTCCGACCGTTCGACTGTTCACCAGTTTCGACTGGAACTGGCTGGGAACAGTGCGCAGACGCTGGGAATAGTCTCGCCACCGTTGCCACATTGGCTTCGTCAAGTTTGGCTGCTGGCCGGCTTAAGCCCGGATATACGATGCACACACACAACCATCGAGCGTTGTCCAATTCCAGCTGAACGAAGACGTCGGCGTCGCAGTCGACGTCGAGGCTGTTGGCCAATGGCAGGACGGCTGTGTGTATTATATAAGGAAAAGTGCTGCCATTTTGTAGGGGTGGCCGCATTGGCCACGCCCACAGCTGATAAATAATGAAAACATGTCCTCCCCATTGAAAATAAACTCTGAAGTTAGCGAAACTCATCATAGAATTCTTTATCACAACACAACGCGCGCTTGTCTAGTTGTGAAATCTGTTCGCTTGCGTTTCCAATTTTCACTAGCGGCAATACTTGAGCGCAGCCAGAGCCAAAGCCATCCAGCCAGCCAGACAGACAGACAGACAGACAGCGAGACAGACAGCGAGACAGACACGTGAGACATACAGGCAGACAGACAGATAGACAGTCAGACAGACATACCGACAGACCAGACCAGGCATACAAGCAAAACACACCAACAGACACCAAAACACAAACACCGAAGCTTCTACGGCTGCACACGGATACTGCACACACACACGCACACACACACACACGCACCTACACACACATTCACTCACAAACAAACACACACACACATACAAATAACCGCGCGCACACACACATACGAAGAAACACACACAAACTCAGAGACCCATACGCACGCAAAGCCAACGAACAGCTGTGCGGGCTACACGCATACCTACACACACACTCACACGCACACACACACTCACACGTACGCACACACACGCATAACTAAAGATCAAAAGCAAGAAATACGCAAAAACAAAATTGAAGCTTTGAAGCTCGGCTTAGCCACGGCTAAAGCTTGGCCCTTGGCTTTACAGTGCGGCGCGAAAGCTCAGCGCGCGGCAACGTTGCATTAAGCGACAACTGGACAGTACACAGAGCAGAACGGTAAGCGGTCAACGGTCAACGGTCAACGGTAAACAGTAAACGGTTAAAGCTTAACGGTTAACGGTTAACCGTAAACGGTAAACATTGACTTCGCTATAAGCAAACAGCGAACAAGGTACAACAACAAAAGAAAAAAAAAAAAGAAAAAACTAACTGAAACACACAACGCGACGTGCATTCTCGTTTCGCATCGACATTTATCGACAATCGGCAATCGACTATAGCTGTTATCGCTGTTGTTATCGCTGTTAGACGCGTGCCTAATTCATAACGTGCAAATCTGTGAAAATGGCAATTTCATAATTGTTAAACGCCCATTGTGAATGCAACGTATTGCATATACGGACACTCACACTTGCACTCAAACAAACAAACAAACAAACACACACACACGCTCACACACACACACACACGCACACACACACACACACACACACACATTAGTGAAGCTGCATTTGGCGACGGCATTCCTTCAGGCCGTTTCCTTATGCAACCTAACCTCAAACATCATCAATTTTTTTCCTGTGCTTTTTTTTCTCAGTTCTGTGACGCGTCGTAGACGAAACTCCCTCAATGAAAAAAATGTAAAGCTAGAAAAGCAAGCATATATATATATATATAATGATTCAAGTGTTAAATCAAACAGTGCAACGATAGAAGTTAATCCCAATCAATATCAAATCATATAGAACTGTGATTCTCCTCGGAGAGAGAGCGAGAGAATCGAAATCGGAATAGTTAGATCATAATAGCGGAAACACACAAAACAAATATAATAGAAAACAAAAGAAAGTAGAGAAATTGCATCTAATTGATTAAGAATTGCCAAAGAGTTGAAAGACTTTTTGGTGCGCATAGAATTTGGCATTGTCCTGCATTGCAGGACTGTCGGTAAAGTTGTCATAGTAAGTGCTTCAAAATTTATTCGCCAACGACATTTGACGCCTCGAGGGCGTTCAAGCTGGAGGAGGATTTCGTCGGCGGCTGCATGACAATGTCGATGTATTCGACAACGGATAAAATGAAAATGTCAGCGCCCAGTTGTTTTCCAGGACGCTACAGTCCATCCTATCGAAGTTCTGAGCAAATGCGACGCTGCATGCCAAATCCATCTGTAAGTAACACACATAATCACACCGACACCAAATTCAAAAATATTTAGATACATATCGTACTAGTACATATATCTATATATCTGTATATTCACATCTATTGCAAAACATATCTATACGGTCTAAAGATATGACTAGCTTTTCAAATTGCCGCCGGTTGTGCACCTTCTCAAAAAAACTCTTCCAATAATTTTCAAGAAGCTGAACAATTATACACAATCTTTGACAGAATAAAAGATAACTTCTTTACATAATTATATATATATATATATATATAATATACAATTAAAATCTTTATGAAGAATCCGTTCTTAAAGAAAACCTAAACAATTATTTCATTTTCAGATCTTTTTCTTTAGGTAAATTAGTAGGGACTTAATGATATATAAAATCAACTCATAAAACTGTTTGAAGAAATTCCCTTTCAATAGAATACTTTAATAAATTCATATCAAATATTACCATTAAAATTATGTATAAATACTTTAATCCTAACATGGAAATTATTATTACATATTACATATTTAGAAAAAGTTTAAATGCACATAGTCAAGGCCCCCTGTCAACCTAATCTTTTATTTTATGATGCAGTTTTATGGCATTAGTAACTTAAACTTAGTCCTAATGTTATTATGTAATAGCGCATTTCTTGAAAAAAATAAACAATATTATAATAAGTCTTAATTGATTCATGTTCATACTACAAAATGTTAAGCTATAATATTATTTGTCATAGCTGTAGTACTTAAAACACTGTGTACAACTTCCACATAACAGCTGAATATCCCAAGGAATTGCGAACAAAAATTCCAATGTCATTTGATAATTATATTTTGATCAGTCCAGAGCAAATTAAATGATTTGTTTACATATAGACCAAATACTGACCTAGTCAGAATTAAAGTTATATCCTATACATAATGAAGGATATGTTTCTGAATATGATATTAAAGAAGAACTTTTTCCTCTTAATATTTAAATTTATAGAATATAAAAATATAATAAATATAAAATATTTTATCATCACTCAAGTACTAAATATTCTAGATTGAGATAATTAGACTAAATAGAAGGGATTTTAAACACCTCAAAACGATTACATATTCTTAAATTGCTAAAGAATCGGAGAAGATAGCATATGCTAAATATTTAGTAGTTTTAGTTTTTTTTTTAAATAGTAAATACTTCGAATTTAAATGATCTTTCAACGATGCTAGTTATAAAAGGTTATAAAAGGTTCAAATGTTCCAAAATACAGATATTTAATCACAAAGGAATTCAGTTGAATGATTCTATTTATATAGATGTCTATTGCCTTACCTTCAACCAAGCGATTATTCTTCCGAAATAATCATACTATCATACATCAAAATCACACTCTTTCTCGTCAATTCATTAAGGAATACTCAAGAAAAACGAAATGCTTGTGATAATTTCTTGAGCTACAATTAAATATTGGAACTATATTATTGCTTATGAGGTCTGTGGAGCTTTGAATCTTTGACTCTTGCAGGAAATTTTAGTTTTATGTTATGACTATCTGCATAGGATTACTGCAATCGAGTTTTATTTTTCAACAAAGTCTGTGCACACAAACATGCAAACGTTATGGTTATTACTTGGTCTGGGCTCAAATATGTTTATTCACATACATCCACACAAACATCCGCATATACACACAGCCAGGCATACATGTGCATAAACCCACACATACAATCAGAGCGAAGTCAAAGCGGAAACGGAAATGAAAATGCTATGGCAAGAGTCCAACAACGTACCTATACAATATGCATAATGCATGATTTTGAAAAGTCTAACGTAAAGCCATATGGTATTACAATCTAACGTTGACTCTCAAATTGCTATAGTAATATATATACTGTAAAGTAGTTGATTTGTTTCTATACAAATTGCCAGATATATGATTAAAGGTGAATTAAATACCTATGTATACAGCTCTAATATAGTAGCACTAGAGCGCTCTAGTTAGAGTAAAGTCTCATTTGAATAACTTCAATCGAATGTAATGAAATTTAAACCATAGTTTGATGGTATGATTAGGTCAATATATACTGAATATAGTGCCATTATCTTAAAAATCCTAGAAGATATCACATATTATAGGTTAGTACAATTTTGGAAATGTATGTTTCTATGCATACATAATGTATTGCTTTACAAAATTTATAACTGTTGAAATCGACGGAATATACCCCCTTCTCTTCTTCTTCTCAATGAAAGTATTCAAGCGTTTATAAGGTGTACATACTATTTGCACCTACTGTAAATATACTTTGTCTGCCTGTTGCATTCGTGCACTGTGATGTTTCTCTTTCAGTTTTTTGTTTGAATTTGTAAAGCGAAATAACAAACAAATATTTGTCTTAATTATTGCATAAATGTCACACAATTTGCCTTGTGGGTGGTTCAATGTATGGGTTGCACTATGATAGATTTATGTGGGGTTATTTTTGGGTGTAGCTAATGACAAAACGGCGCAAAAAAAAAGACCGAAAGAAATTGTAAACGAGCGCAACCTTGAAAAGCGTTTCGTAATTTATTTACATTAAATATTTATTAACTATTGTTGAGCTCTGACCAGCGAGACGAATAAAAAATAGCAAGCAGTGAGAAACAGCGAATGGGAGAGAGAGAGAGAGAGAGAGAGAGAAAGATAAAGCGAGAGGGATGGGATAAGTGGGGGGAAATTTGTGCATGAATAAATGAGTGAAGGAAACGGCCAAGAGGCAGACAGAAACTTGTGCAAATGGCAAATTGCCAGTCGAAAAAAAGTTGATTGCACGCGACACACAGGTGAAAAGTGAAATACAGGGAAAGTGCGAAAGAGAGAGAGAGAGAGAGAGAGAGAGAGAGAGAGAGAGAGAGAGAAAGAGAGACATACACATACACAGTTACAATGATATAGACAGACAGCAAGTTAGCGGACTTGGGCAAAGGGGGGAAGGGGCAGTTAGCTGCTTCCACCTGCTGCGCCTGGCGGACGTCTGCCCACTCCAGACTCCAGACTCCAGCCACTGGGCTCATCCGCTACTCACGGCTCATTTTAATCTGGCACAGGGCACTTTAAAAACACTTACTGTAAATAAAAGAAGGAGCACAGCGTCTTCTTAAAGGTACAACATGTACAACTACACAACATTTGCTTATCGGATTTAACAGCCCCTGAGACCCAGACCCAGACCCAGACCAAGACCAAGACCCAGTCCCCGGGACCGTCAAGCCGAAGCCGAAGCCAAAGCCGAAGCCATAGCCAGAGCTCATACCAATACGAAAAACTGCCAAACAACCAGCATCAGTTCCAACTGCAACCCTAACACGGAGCCCTTTCAGTACAGGCAACTTTTCGGCTTTCAGCTTCAGCAGAAATAGATTGAAGAGAGACAGGGAGATAGAGTGTGTTAGAGTGAGTGAAGAAGAGCATAAAAAGCGTAAGGCAAAAGGCGAATGATCAAAGCAGCGGATTTATAGGATTTATGCGCTACCCTTGGCTGCTCTGAGCGCATTAGGCACCAGAAGGCAAGGCATCAAGAAGAACCCTGCACTGCCGGACTGAGGGCTGTATGTAGGCGGTAAGGGGGTGCTGGTGCGAGTGCGGGGGTGAGGGTCAGTGGTAGAAAGCGTACGCGCTTTAGCTGGTTACAGCAAACACTTAACGCCTTGCAGTCCATTAAATGGAAATTTGTCACAGGACAAAAAAAAATAACAACAACAGCGATATGACAAATGGATAAATGGACAGGCAAACCGGATAAAACAGTGGGACATTTACCGGCTCCGGCATTGTGTACCGGTCAGGATGCGGCTATGGGTCTGGGTGTGGGTGCAGGCCACTCGCACTTGTAATGTCACCCACTTGAATTGTTTGAATGGTGCGCTAAATGAATGGCCGGCAGTATACTTAATTTGATTTAAATATTCATAAACTGCATTAAATGGCCGCAACAAATGTGCCAATTACACGCGCCACAAACCAATCAAAATGTGATCACCGAACCAGCAATAAAATGATCAACTACGAGCATACCCTGTAGGTAATTCGATAAAGAACCACAAAGCTACTTGAATACCACGCGATAAATGTAATGAATAAAAAACTTTCTATGTATAAACCAATGAATATGAATATGTATTCACCGAAGTCTACCCTGTTCGCCCTCCAGCATACTCTCTACTCTCTGTTTTTAAAATTATACTAAGACTATTCGATAACTGTATTCGAATAATACTCATGCACTCTTCTATGGGGTCTAGCTTCGCGACAATCCATGACGAATTCCAAAATTTTATCACCGAAACAGCAAATAAATGTTCAACTTCAAGCATACACTCTAGGTAATTTGATAAAGACATACAGAACTTCATGAATACTACTTGATAAATGTAATGAATACATACTTTTTATGTATAAACCAATGAATATAAGTATGTATTCACAGAAGTTAACTCTCCAGCATACTCTCTGCTCTCTATTTTGAGAATCATACTAAGTCTATTCGATAACTGTAAGCTTATAATATTCATACACTTATCTATGAGTTCTAGCTCCGCGACAATCTATGACGCATTGCATGCAAATTTGAATCGTACGGGAAATACTCCCCTGTCAAGACGCATTCGAAGCTCCATTAATGACACACCTAAATACTAATAATTTACATTAGTAAAACGACAATTAGTTGTCGAAATAAATAATGGTAAATAAATTAAGGCTAAATGCAATAGGAATTATTAATTACAGCCTGATCCAATAAATAACCAAAGATAATTCTGAGTTCTTGTCTTATTGAACAGATGAGAGTATTATCTTTAAAAATGTCCGAACTCTTCATAACAGAACATAATGTTTGGTTTAATGTAGTTTAGTTTTATTGTACAGAGAATATAAGTTATAAATTTTATAGATTTTATTTTATTTTTATTTTTACTATATTTTACTAAATATATGATAACATTTCAATATATTTGGGAGCTGTTGCAAAACCCAGCATCATTATCCAAGTCTTTCATTACCTCACTCTCTAACTCTCTTAATCGAGTCCTTCATTACCTCTTATTCCTTTAAAAACAAATATTTATTAATTTAAATTGAAATTGGAAATTCAGTACAGATTTGGCATTTTATGCGTCAGTTGCAAAAGTATTGGTATCTGTTATCGATATCTATCTATTGATCTCTCCTTTTTGTCTACTTTTTTTAAATATTTTTTGTTGTCTTGAGAAAATTAATAGTTCATATTAAATGTATACAACTGATTTATCTGATTGTTGCTGCTAGTCTATTTTCCATTTTCCGTTTTCCATTTTGCATTAGTTTTGCTGCACAAATCGATAAAATTCAACACTCATTCAAGATTCATTCGATGCGTATCTGTTTACACACATCATACATAATAAATGGCTGACAAGCAAAAAAAAAAAATGAGAAAAAAGTAACCCAACACACACACACAGAGAGAGAGAGAGAGAGAGAGAGAGAGAGAGAGACATACATACTGAGAGTGAAAATAGCAGAGAAATGCCTGAAGAAAGAGGAATACCAACATCGAGCAGCTGAAGAAGGCAAAAATATAAAAAAAGGCAGTTGACTTGATTAATTTATAACACTAATAAAGAATTTATGTGCAAGTGTCAACCTGCAGTGCGGCCTTAAAGCACCGCAACACCGTCATCCCCCCGCGGTCCTTTTCGTCCATCGGGTTGCTCAACGAGCAGGTCAAGATACACAAAAAAATAACAAACTCGCTTTTGGTCAACTTCAGTTTGAGCCATATTAATGCTTGCCTTGGCCAAACGCTTCCAGAGCTGAGTGGTTCAATGCTGCACAGCTCTGATGGTCTTATATGGTATATAGGGCTGGTAGGGTGGCTGATGTGTTGGGGTGTTCGAATAGGGGGGTTGTGTTGTTGCGCTCAACTGAGCTATTCGGGTTTGGTTCGGTATATTCTGCTATGTTCTGGTCTGGTCTGGTCTGGGCGTTAATTTAATGAATGACTGCGCATATTCATTCATAAATTAATTTGTTGTTATGTTGCGGCTCTTTTGTTATTAATTTTATTGTGTCTTGTTTGGATGTCGGTAAAACAGGTCTAAACCAGCGACTGTTGCGCTCTTTTCCGCGTAAATCCCAAAATATATTATTAGCTATTAAATAGTACATATACTAACTACATTCTATCAACTTGATGTCAGCTCCTTAGCTGAACTATTAATGGGAAATTATTATATTTCATATATGCTTTTAAATGCTCTTCAATTTATAACAATCTTTAAAATAACGTTGATTATGTGAAAGAAACCCTCTATTAAAAACATGTTTATTGTGATATTATAATAAATTTAAACCGAACTAATTGATTATGCAATGAAATTGAAATAAATTATGTTATTGAAACGTGTTCAATTGGAATATAGGATAGAATAGTTTCGTACTAAATGAAATTATAAGATGAAATAGAAAATTGTTAAAGTGCCTTTATAATGATAAAATCAATTCTCATTTTATTTTTTGTAGCTCGAAATCACTTTTCCTTATGAAATTGTATTGTTCATAATTCCACAAGCAAGAATATTCAACTATAGGGCCAGATCCATACAGTAGGGACCCTGCATTTAGTATTTTCGGCAAAGTATAGTATTTTTGTAGCGATCGATTTCGATTACTAGTATCTTTAATCAGTATATAGTTGGTGAGAGGTATATTGACTGAGCCCGACAGTATTTTCGTTGCTGGATAGTATATTCGGTAACCAATTCCCAAAACTATAATCGATAGCTGGTCATCGATAAAAATAAAAATAAATCACTGTGTTTTTAAATTATGGGCTTATCTATTGCAGACGAATGGAGTCATGTATACAAAATTTTACTTGATCTTTCTGAAGAGATAAGAGGAGTTCGTGCCAAATAATAATACTGTAGTTCCTGCAATCGAAAATTAAAATGTTGGTGTTCATCAAGATGGATAGAAAGACAGACTCAATTGAGGCGGCTAGATATATAATTTATGAAGTTTGCTACGACAAACCTACTTTTGCAGAAAGTTAATAGAACCATTTGTATTTTTTTAAAGACAGTCAATCAATATGAAATACCATTAATCATAGCCCTTAAGATTATACATAGCATAGATAGCGAATCCCAAGCCATGATTGCTCTTTGTTTGCATAGTAAACATCATGCATTTGTGCAAAATGTCTATATTTGTTTGTACAAATTACAATTTTTCCTATACTATATATAGTCAAAGAGAGAAGACGAAGAACTTAAGTGCCTGTGAATATATATGTTCCGGCGACATCTGTTAGACCGCCAACCTGTCCATGTCCTAATAGCGCAAGCAGGGCAAACAAACAGACCCAGACATATCCACATCCACATCCACATCCTACCACGACCCCGGCCAACACCACTACTACAAGCATGTCCATGCTGATGTCCGTGTTCTGTCTAAGGCTCAACTTTAAAGGGGACAATGGGCCAGGTCCGAGGGTGCCCCTGTTCACGTATGGGGTTGCACACCAGTAGATTGTCAAATGTGAAGAAAAAGAAGGCTGCATGCCAATGTGCGCAATATTTTGATTTGTAGAATGACAGCCGCAGAACGGCAATTGCGGTCAACGACAACCCATAAAGCCGAGCCTGCGCCAAAGCTTAGACTCAGTAAAGACTTGGAAACAATATCTGGCTGTAGTCTTTGGACGCATTCGGCCGGCCAAATGGTTAATATAGAAGCTCTTCGCCTAACTCCATTTACTTTGGTTAACTTTCGCCCACCAAATGAGCCTTCAGAGCCCTGTGGCTTGTTTCCCGTGTCCTGGGTTCTGTGTTCCGTATCCTATGCCTTGTGTTAGTTGTGTGTTGTGGTGTTTGCTCTGTCGCCGGCTTCAGCGCATTTTGAAGTTTTGTGCGCATCTAAATAATTGATTAAGTGTAAAATTCGTGCGAGTTACATATACAAACAATTGCGAGCTATATAAAATCGATAAGACTGGAAATGTGAAGAGCACGTTGAGACGCAAGGACATGAGAACTTCGACCAAAACAAGCAGCACAAGTTTTAATATCATTTATTTAAAACCCAACACGGCGGCGACACCACCGACTCAACCGAATGAGACAGACAGTGATATAGATATATATAGAGAAAGAGAGAGAGAGAGAGAGAGAGAATGGGATGTGAAGTTAACGAAACCAGAAGCATATACTGTATGGTACAGAAGAATTGTACAACTGAAAAATCGATATCAAGTACAAAATATGCAATTTATGTGCTTCAAAGCTTCAAAAATCTTAGAGTAGCAACTTAAGTTTCCTTGCTTTAATCAAATCAAAACATTTTAGGGAAATTGAAGTGAATGGTTCCCAACAAAATCACGTTTCTCATCATAAATAAGAGAGAATATACATAGAAATTATATTTATTTTATTTTTTAGTCAAAGTTAGATATACATATCTTGTGATTAAACTTCAAATATTATTTAAAACTACGTTAATCTCTCGGAACAAGTCAACCAATATGTGCATAACATAATATATATATATACTATATATATCATATATTCTCTTTTTGCAAAATTGGAAGCAATATTAAATTATTATAAAAACTTTATTAATTATCTGAATAGGATCAAGATGATATAAATTAATGTCTCCTTAGAATAAACATTTTGTCTTGGGTTTTTGATCTCGAATTTACTCAATTCCTTGGCATATGTATATGTTCGTCTATGTAAATGATGTAGTTGATGTTGTTGATGATGTTGCTCTGAATAAGAACCCGCACATACATATACTATTGTTGTTTGTCTCATCTTTTCAGAGTCGTTTATTAGAAGATGCTTCCCTATTATGCAATTCGTGGTCAGCACGTCAGAATGTAAGTTAAATCTACAGCAACAAAAATAAAATAAAAACAAAACCAAACAGATTTTTAAAACAAACGTTATTCAATTATTTGAATTGATTTACTCATAGTTGACATAAATCCCAAAAAGAAATTCGATTATTTTCACATTTGATATTCGCTGACATTTTAGGAAGTAAAACATTACAAAATTGGAAAACAATCGCAAAAAAAAAAAAAAATAATAATAAAGAACCAAAAGTAACTTAAATCAAAACAAATATGTGGGCTTAATCCTTTACTTATAATTATAAGACAATGACATGAACTTACTTTTCTACTATATCTATTGATTTTAATATTATATGCTTTCAATATTTTTTCTAGTTTTACTGTATCTCAACAAATTTGATTTCCATATTGTTATCGTTATCAATGCAATTGCAATCATTCGTCATTCTCTCTGTTTCTATTTCTCTTCGATACAGGGTGATATTTTTGCGGGTATCAACGACGGCATACTCAGTAGAGCGGAAGCTCTCGCCGCCGTCGATATACAAAAGCACCAAGCCCAGCATGTACATAGCCAAATGCCCTCCCAAATCAAGCACGATGTGATGTACCATCATCACACAATGAGTGGCCCCCCGCAACGTCCATTACAGGTGAGTCAAAGACATCAATTTGAAATCAATCCTACCTACTACAAAATATAGAATAATACATGCGTTAAGAATAAGATTAGCCAGTAAAGTATATTCATATCATATCTGATCTATAATATATATTGCTTGCTGCAGATGAATGCGGTAAATTGAGATCTAGAAACTATAATCTGTTTGTTTAAATTCAATAGATCTAGGAAAACCACAATATTAATAATCGGTATAAGTGGAACGTTTAGCTTAAACGAAGAATGAGTGTGGCATGGAAAGGAGTATAAAGAACCGATTGAATTGTCTGATTAAACATAATATCTTGAATTGTATCAGGTCAAGCTATTATACTATTGATTGACCAACCTTCAGACTCGGTTCAAAATCGCATAATTAATTGTTAAGCAACAATTGTAGAAAAACTTTTGCCATGCCAAATTTGTTATTTAAAATATCTATCTGTACTTAAATGTTTCTGAAATAAAGTCTGACATAAAGTAGCTTTACAATTCACAGCTATATAATACAAGTTCTGATATGTTAGTCACAGTTTGTCCAACTTTATGTCTTAAGTGTGAATGCTTGAAATTCAAATCGAATAACGAATAACGTATTTTCATATGAGGCAATAATTTGCTGTGAACATTTTTCATAATCATTCAAATCAAATAGTTGATATGTGAATAAGAATTATAGATTTCTTGCATATAGTACGTATAGAAGCTGAATAGACTTCATATTGATTAAATATGATAATGTGTGCTAAGAAAAATCGAATAGGAAAACGAATCAAGTGAAAATTTTGACAAATTATTGTTTGGCTCTGCTGGCTAATGGGTTGAATCTCTTTCTATATGTGTGTGTATATACATATAAGAATTAACCGAATATGATATATATTAACTGGTGGTGCAAACTACATGGCATTCCATGTGCTACATTATGACTGTCATTTTTCCAACAACAACAACGACAATCAGAACTACAACATCGACGACAACATCAATTTCCGCTTTTGATGGTCACATGAGTTCTTCTTCTTTTCCAGAAATGTGTGTGTGTGAGTGTGTGTGTGTGTGTGTGTGTGTGTGTATCTGTGTGTTCTTTGTGCGTATGTATGTCTGTTTGTCTCTGTGGTTAATTTGAAATGTTTCTTTAATAAAATTAAAATTGTGACGTGTAAGCCTTCTGGGAACGAGCCACGTGACGGTCGTTTGCCAGGTAAGCACATCATGATTCGTGTCGTTAATTGTATTGTACTGCTACTCCAGCTCTAGGCGGACCGCGGGCTGTCGCTTGTGGGCGGGACAGGCGGTACGACAGGGTCGTTGGTAGGCCGGCGCACGAATGCAATTCCACTTTAAGTACACGGGAAACAATTTAGTTCTCCTTTTTTGGTTTTTTTTTGGCCTGGCCTAAATGCACACTATATTTATTTATATTTATTCTCTTAAATGAATTTTTAATTTAGAATTTGGTTATTGAAATCTTCGATAAAATCTTTAATATAAAATTAAACAAACTGTAAAAATCGAATTGGGAATTTTTTTTAGAAGCTCTTTAGCGTTTGATTGAAAAAACGTCGCCTGTAAAAAATCAGTTTCTACTTTAGAATAAAAAGTAATTGCATTTTGTTGCAGTGTATGAATGGAGTGAGCACGTGTAAGACAAGTGGCTGTACGAGCGCGAGTATGTCACAGTTCGCTCCACCGATTTGCCACTGTAGTCCTTATTGAGTGGGTGCAAGTTAGCTGCAGTTGGTGGTTGGAAACTCGATTAGAAGTTGATTGTAATCAAATTATACAAGCAACCTGTTTCCATATGTATATCTATCTGCAGATACAACAAATAGTCTATATATTTGTCTATCTTCTAGCTAGTTGTTGGCTAGTTCTTTCACTGATTGTTCATTTTATTGTAGGTTGGGTTTGTTGTTGTTGCAGTGGCACTTGTTTTCGGCACAATCGAGCATGACGAAAGTGCTCTCTGTCCACACGCCGTCAATACCGGTGGTTGTTGTGGTTCCCATTCCACGCTAGAATCCACGACCAAGTGCAAGTCCAATGTCAATTCATACACTCACATGCTTCTCCTCCTACCAAATTTCATTCCAACTGGAGTTCTCTGCTATGTTTACCCGCTACACCCCCCTTTACACATAGATGCTTTGACGTGTGCCGCGTGTGGGCTTTAATTTTGAGCAAACACTTGCAACTCACATTCGAGCCTTGCTCGTGTGCTACAATCATATTTTTACCCTATTCGAACTTTTACCCAAGTTCGCAATCGGGTTCGAGTTACGCATTGGGTCTCAGGTGCAACAACCTTGCACACTTGCCACAATGGCATAGGGGTTTAAAGGGACGACAGTTCTACAATTGCAGAGAAATAATCGAAAATCTTGTTACATTATCCCAATTTCAATTAACTCTGAAAAAGTATTCCCATTGAGTTGAATAGTATGCGAAATGTATATTCTGTTTACGTTTATTAATTTAAGTACTGTAACCTCTAAAAGAAAAATTTCGTTACAAGAAATTATAATAGTTTCTTGAGGGTATATGTTTTTAAATACAAGTCAAATCATAAATTAAGTTGCTCATTTGAGTATTTCAATAATTTGACACCACTTGCAGTTCGAAGAATTCAAGCCAAAAATGTAAGGGCAGCTGTCCGATTCTCAGTTTCGATTTGAAGGCCACTGGGTAAATCGTATTTTTGTAGATCTACACCTTGCGTATGATGAGAACCGAGACATCTGTGCGAAATGTTGGCTTTTTTTTTCTCGTTTTCACTTGTTAATTTAAAATTGCAATTATTTAGCTATTATTTGTACTGCTGCTCACTGACTACCTGACATTGTGTCACACGTGAATAATTTAGAAGCATTCGACGGTTCCTTGGATTCGCGCGATTGGTCGGATTTCGGGGTTAATGAGAATGACCTAGTCGCTTACAGCTGTCTTTCGAATCTACAGTAGGTCGCGAAGAAACTCCTCTTCTTTCTATGTCCTTTTGTGTACGCAAATTATTCTCAATGTTCTGATTGTTGTTGTTGCTGTCATATGCATTCATTTGCACGGAGTCCCGCAGGAAACCCATTTCATGTATATCCGGGGCCAGTATACCAGATACGATATCAGGACTATCGATGGCAAACATGCGATTCGCAGATACTGTGGCATACCTCAAACGTTGCCTCTCAAAATTATCGAGATAGAGACGCCACTGATGCTCAAAGTGTTCGAATGATAGCTCATCGTCATCGCTGCAAAATGCCATAGTGTTTCTGTTTAATCTCCGTGTGCAAATTTGAGTTAACATATGAGTTCAGTTTGAAATATTATATGAGCATTGTTTCGAAATATTTCTGGATAAACAAATACGATTATTATAGAACAGCATACCTAATAATTAGTTTCATGCTGCTGCCTATCAAAGTCAATCTCACAATTCGTAAATTATTCATATTGTTTAATAATCCATAATTATAAATCTGAATGTAAGTTCTTATTTGTTTCATTTACAATGATATTAGGCCTAAAACGTATTATCTTAGTTGAAGTAGAGCTCAATAAATATTATGTTCATGCCATGTAATGCTTGATTTAAGTGTTCAATGTAAGTTTAATTGCAAATTCATGAATAATCATCCTAAGATCATGTTTTATTCAAGAGCCCCTCAGCTGCTTGAGTCAAGTTTAGCAACTTTTATTTGATTGTTGTACAAATTATACGAATTTTGTCTATTTACAAGACACTTAGAGTATAAATTCGGGACACCTGTCGGTGCAATTTGATGCCCATCGTACCCATATACCATATTCCACGAAACTTGCGAGCACTTTTGAGTTTTCCACTTGATTTGATGGCTGCTGTCTATCAATTCTGGTAACATGTGTCATAAGCGTTATGCCACAAGTCCGACCAACCTGCTTCCCCCTCTCCGTCATCTTCCCTCGTTCGCTGTCTTTAGTTCTTTCTCTGTCTGTCTTTTATACTCTGTGTGTCAGCCTTTGTCTCTGTCTAGAGCGAAACATTACAAAACTCATTAAATTAAAGTAAATTACGGTATACTCTCCCGCCCACCTGCCCCTTTCTACACATATTTGTACTGCTCTTGGCTCGTCCCTTACCCCCTTTCGACCAAGAGGCACGCAATGTTTTTGTACAAGTTTTGCGAGCATATGAAAAGCCAATTATGTGCATTGGAATAAAGGGTAAATATAAGAGCAAATATAATGCTAATTAAAATAATCATATCCATCATAAAACTCAAATGCGGATAGGGGTAGCGAGCCCAAGACCGATGGACGAGGCGGAGGAGGAGACGGGGCGTGTGGCATTTGTAACAATTACAAGCAACAACAGCAGCAATAGCAATAACAAATATTATCAATTTTTCCAACTGTGCAAATGCGCATGAGGCGATTTAATGAGGTTGCGGCATCGACCGTACGTATAGCTGAAGGGCGACCGTGTATCGCTTGAGGGTTAGCACCGGTTATGGTGGGGAGTGGCTGGCCACTTTGCAGGCATTTATCACAGATTTTGCACCAGCAGCAACAGCAGAACCACCATCAAACAACAACAACGGTAAAGTTTTTCGCCTCTGGCTGTAGTGGCAAGTGACTAGAGAGTACCGGCTAGCGGGTGTTGCGGGTGGTTTTCCTACTGTGGTGGTTTTCCTTCTGTGTTTATATAGTGTAGGGTGCTTCCCTTTTTTTTTTTTTGGTCTAACCGAAAAAAAAGTACACTTAATTCAATTTAAATTACACTTTCATATTTCCGGCAGTAAACTGGGCCCGGTGAGACCAGCCCAGAGACCATATAGCACATAGCATGCCCCGAGTTATCCATTAGTATTCGCAACATATGGCTCAATTTCCCTCAAATCATTTTCCACATATACAGTGAGGCCAACATATGTACACACACACACGCACACCCATGACCCCGCGGCCAACCAGCACGCACCCTTCATCCAGTACCCTGCAACCTGTACCCCACCTGACGAGGTAGTTCTTCTTGTTGTTGTTGTTGTTGTCATTGTTGTAGTTGTAGCGACAACCACAAGTGGTTTATCATATTGAAATTCATTTAGTGCACCTGTTTGATTTTTACTACCCAAAACACCGCTGCCTCCTTAACGGCCTATGCCCCACACAAAAGCCCAAAGAACCTATTCAAACAGACCCAAACATACCCAAAGAAACCCGAACAGAACTGAACTCCTGTGAGCAAGTGCCATAAAATGCGAACAGACCGAACAGAACGGACATATTATTTAGTAAATATCGTTAACTTACCATTGCCAGTCCACACGCAATCAAATTCCACTTAGTTAACCATTGGAGCCACAAAATTGTAGCGGTTTTGTTTACTCTTTACTGTTTTCTTTTTTTTCCCCCTTATTTTATATTTTGTACTTTTTTTTTTTTGTGGATGAATGGGCAAATATCTGTCACTATTCCTGTGTTTGTTGAGGCACACTCACCCAGAATAATGGGGTATTGCACCGAAAAGACTGGGCTAAACAAAGCTCGACTATAAAGTAGAAGTAGTAGAAGTATAGGGTATATCCTTATAATTAAATTGTTAAAAAACAATATGTATTTTATTAGAACAACGCTGAAAATTCGTGTAAAAGTATAAAAGACATTAAATATTTAGTATACAGAATCGAAAAGAAATTAACTTTGATATACCGAGTATAGGACACAATCATATACAATATTATACTATCTAATGTAAGCTTAATAAAATCCAAGCTATTACATATCCAGTAGACTTTAATTGGCTTAATGATATAGAATTGAATCAGTTACTTCTTTTGTCTATAGCGCTTTATACTCGCCAATATATAATCCATTTAGCACTTGCTCTATGTTGTACTAGTTTTAGCCATTCATCAATGGACATCTCTCATTGTCGCCGATTTGTACATTTGCATAATTAATCGATAGACTCTGGAAGTTATCGATTGTCATGATATTTATCACCAATAGATTGACACGATTAAATATGTAACCATATTTAATATTGCAGCATAACAAAATGACGAGTACATAAAGAAAAATACGACAATTTTTGTGATTAATAATGCATTAACTTTGTTTAGTAGTTGCTCACCGTTTAGCATACCCTATAAAAAGCAGCCATTGGTTATATATGACTGCAGTTTTAGAAGAATTACAAAAAGTTCTAGTTTAACTTTTTTTTGCAATCGATAGCAAACAAAATATATCGATAAATATTTTCCAATGGAGAATACTTTTGAATTTGGAATTTATAAATGTTTTTTAGTATCGAGCTGAGCAATAGTTAAAATAAGAATTATTATTAATTATCAGAAGTGATATTTAATATACTTTATCGATATATCAAAAAGAACATTACGGTATCTTAAAGTACCATCCGTTGGTTTGTTCTGAAATATTTGTATTCTGCTTCCACTTCTTCTGCTTCTTTTTGGTTTGTTTCTATATTTGTTATGGCTTTCGCTCGCTGAAAGTTTAGGACTCTAACTTTCACTCCCTCTTGCTCTGCTTTCCTTACCTATATGTGTTGTTGTGCGTATGTATAGGGTATTGCTGTGTAGAAAGCTTTGTGTCATCCGGTGACAATTTACGCCCCTTATCCATGGCGCCATGTGCCACGTCAGTCGAGCTGAGCTGAGCTGAGTTAACTTAAGTTGAATTCCAGTTTAGTTGAGTTGAGCAAAACTGAACGGAGCTGAGAAGGTTCTCCGGCTGTTTCGGTTGTTATTGTTGTTGTTGTTGCTTTTCTTTCGTTTTGTTCAGTTCCGTTGATTCATTTATTTAGTTTTCTTTGGCCTTATCAATTATTTAGAGCCGTCTGTGGGCTGTGTGCGTTGTCTTTTTATTGCAAGACAATCAGAGGGCTCCTCCTGGTTGCAGACGTTGACTACATGGTCATTAGATACAGGTGGGGCGAGCACGTTTTCGAAGTAGATAGCAGAGAGAGAGAGAGAGAGAGAGAGGGAGAGGGAGAGAGGGAGAGAGGGAGAGAAGGAGAAAAGGAAGAGAGAAGAAGAAGATGAAGCAGAAGAGTGAATGGTTGTAATAAGTAGGGAGTAGGGTGTGTCTGGATGGTTCTTATGGTTCATGGCGTGTGAATGCACTGCTACAGCTACAAAATGGTCATCGCTCATACGCCATGGTTGTCAGCGATTAAAAACAGTTTCACTACTTTGTCTAGGGGCTCCGACAAGTTGTGTCGAGTCACGAATTGAGTTCAGAGAGCGTTTTTTCTACCATTACCGGCCATTGGCTCTGCCTGGGTTTATACATTCTCCAGCTACAGCTATAGGTACAACTATAGCTACATGCAAAGTGCATTTAACCGTAATTTGATTCGAATAGTCGACGCAAGAAGGCGTCTTCAGCTCATGCAAGTTTGAGCAAACGTTTAAAACTTGATTGCTTCAAATTGGGACTTACAATAGCATAGAAATACTTTCTATTGTAGGTGAATACCATACAGCTGTTGCGGTTCCAATCAGATCAATGTAAATAGCAAGAAACAAATAACGATGCTATTTTTATTGTTAAAATGCTGAACTTTCTCAACTTCAACTCATTTACGTCCATTACAAAGCATATTTAGAAGTCAATTTAAAGGAAATTATCTTGTTATATTTGAATATTCTTGACCATGCAGGCATTTAATCTGCAATTTCGTCATAACTGCTATGATTTCTATAGCTACTTAGTAGATAGTATATATATGAAACTCTTGATGAACTTTACCACTTAGAAACTATTAGCTGCGTTTAAATAAAATTAAGTTTCATTCGACCTAATTTGATTATTGCAAAACTATCATGAATTGCATTGAATTTCGAGTTAAACTTTGGCATTCATATTTATATATATATACATGAATATATATATATACATGTAGAAAAAGCTTGTTAAAGCTTATTAGATTTCAATCTGATTTCAAGTGAGTCCAACAAAAAAGACAAAATATGGAAAGGGTAGTTTATAGGGGTCGGTGTATCCGTGTATTCATATACCCTTTCAGTGATGACACTTAACAGGTTAACCTGCTTAAAATGCACATCAACGTATCGCTTGACCCACAGACGATGGAACCCTTCGAATGCTACATAACAGTTGAAAATTGGTGGAAAAACCGAGCATATGTAAAACTTAATGTACAGCGAGCGTAACATTAATGGCGAAAAGGGGAAACGAGATGAGATATGCTGATGAAAATGAGAATGAGAATGAGAATGGGAATGAGGATGAGCCTCAAAACTGGCAACAACTTTGCAATTATCAGTTACAAATGCCCAACCAAAAGGCGGGTAACAAACACCATTAGCTATGCCCATCGAATAGGGGTTGTCGAGGAGGTGGGCTACATTGTATACTTTTTAATGTTGCCTTCCTGTCTTGTTCTTGTTATTGTTATTGTTATTGTTGTTGTTGTTGTTAGCAAATATGTTTTGAACATTTTCAATAAGGTTGTTATTTACTTTCAGCGAAGTGAACATCAAATTGATCGTATTAATGGCCATAACTAGTTTATCCCGCCCATCTTTTCAATTCATGAGGATTATACGCAGATTTCCATTTACCGGAGGGGATGATATCCCTTTGTCCCTTCCCCTTCTCTATAGCACCCTCCCCCCTCTCTCTCTCTCTCATTCTCTCCTCTTCTCTCACTTGTATCTGCGCAGACAAACGTAGGCTTAATGCAATTTCAATGGTCAATGCTAAAAACACTCTTTTTCGATTTACCACTGTTGTTGTAGTTGTTTCTACTCCTGGTGTTGTTGTTGTTGTTGTTGTTGTTGCTGCTGTTTTGATCCGCTTGTTTTTTATGCCCATACAGTTTGTTTTTCGCATCGACCGAAGGGCTGTGAGAGCGACCTGCATAAAGCGGCGCCCGAGCAGGGACCGCACCGCATTGGTGCCCATTGCCGGTGCTCAACTCCCACAGGAATTCTCTCGGGCAATATAACTAAAAGCAAAAATGAAGATAACAGTCAGCGCGGCAAGTGCAAATCCACCCGTCCATTTAACAACTTCCACGCACAGCCACCCATCCACCGACACCAACACCCAACCTACCGACCCCCTTCCCATCGCCATCCACATCCCCTTCCATCTAACTGAGGCATCCACCTGACGAACCGTTCCCCAGTCACAGCCTTAAATTCGCATCCTCATGCGTTGCGCGTACCTTTTGCTAACCAACTAACTGCCTTTCTGTTCGTGTGAGTGTGTGTGTGTGTGTGTGTGTGTGTGTGTATGTGTGTGTGTGTTTGTGTGTGTGCTACGCCTCTGTTTGATGCTTGTAAAGACCACTTTACCCGCTATAATAAAAATAAATCATAATATTTTGCGTCCCTTGTTATACGCAGGAGGAATAGAGACGGGAGAACATCCCATACAATGAAGCAAGGGGAAAGAGACGGACAGACACAAGCTAAATCGACAGACAGTAGTTGTGTGCACCCTTGCACAGTGGTGCCAAATCACAAAAATTACAATTAAATTTACCAAATGAAGTATACGAATTTATTTATTATTTTAATATTATTATGATTATTTTCATATTATTACTATTATTAAATACAAATATCTCATATAATATAAAACAATTTATATAAATTTATATAAATATTATTAATATAATTTCAACTTTATTTATTTAATAACAAATTAGATACAAGGTTTATTTGCTAAATGACAGAGATCGAACACTTTTAGGTTCATTTTATATTAATCTTCCTTACTTAATACAATATTAATAGCTTTATTTCGATAAATTTAAAAAAAAAAAAATAAACGTTTTTTATAGCAAATATGGAATATATAATTATCAAAGAAAAATATATCTAGAGAATAATGTGTAAATGCGTGACAAAGCAACAGTTGAGGATACACAATAATTTTAATATATATTTCATATAAATTATACCACGGTTAATCACACGCAGACACACACAGCCAGTGGCACACTCCGGCGTTTACCTTGTTTGCCGGTACTCAGAGCACGGTAGTCGGTCGTCTGCCGCTGCCGCTGTCGTCATTCATGTTGCAAGGTTGTAACCCCGGATAATATACTTAATGCATCTACATATTAATGTTGCTCGAACAGGAACAAAAAAAAATGTATAAGAACCTGTGCAACCAGCCAGCCCGGCCCATGCACCCCTCTAGCCCGCTATACGCTTCGATCTGTTGAACTCTGCTGCCGCTCTGGCTTATAGACCTGTCGTAACACCGTCACAAATCCTTACTGGATAGTCGTACATGAATAGTATTTTCTATTACCGTGCCGTGTTGTTGTGGTCCCCCGTGTCCTTGTCGTCCTTGCCTTGTCTCGATTCGTTGGTTGTGCTTTTTGCTGTTTTTATTGCAGAGGGTCGCCCGGTACTTGCCGTGCCCAACCATTCCCTGCTGCGTATGCAATGCCCAGAGCCGTGTGATTGCTGCCGCCCGCTTGCCCCGCACACTCGCGCTACCGCTAACCCTCGTCCTTACCCTCATGCTCACCGCTACACTTACCCTCACCAAAACCCATAACCGGGTACCGGCGCTACCGACGCTACCGACTCTACCGTCGCTACTACGTACTACGATTACACTTGTTCCATCACCGACGCAGTGAGGGAAGGGAAGTGTGCGTGTATGTGTGTGTGTGTGTGTGAGTATGTATGTGTGAGGCTTGGTTATATTGATATGTCTCCCAGTAGAGCAGGAAAAACAGCCGGCAGCCCCGTTAAGCTGGGACCGCAATGTGTAAAAAATTACGAGCTACATTGAAAATAAAAAAAAAAAAAAAATTAAACAGAAAACACTTGCAACGCCATATTTAGCGTTAAATTGGTAAGAGCTAAGGCTAAAGCAGATGTTGATGCGATTGCGAATCGGTATGCTCTTGATTACCCCACCATCCAAAAGCAGGAACAGGTACAGGCAAAGTTACACCTTCTTCATACGATCATAAGCAATATGTTAACTCTGAACTTTTTGAATGTATTTCTGCGGGTGTCTCATACTCCACCTCCTTGCCAATTCACTGCATATTTTTCATTGTTTGTGCTACTTTACGATGCGTCTACCAGGCCACAACACACCCATTCCTCGTGATATGAGTACACTCACAAAAAATATAAGTCTTCAAAGAAGATCTATATTTTTATTGATCCCAACAAATGTAGTACAGATTGGTTTGATATATGGTATTTAATATGTGCTCTCGATTAAAAGTACAGGAATCTTTTTTAAAAAAATACTAAATATTCGTAAATTTACCAAAATAAAATCTACAATTTTTTTTAAAATGAAAGTGATTTAAATATTCTATGGTATCATGATTATAACAATAATGCCAACATAAATTCAAATTGTGTAAAAATATTATATTATAAACCTATATATCTATATTTGTAGATTCAAGGAGTTTCTAGTTAAGCAGATCAACTAAGTTCCTTAAATTGAATGCATCATTTTGTGTTTGTCAGTGTCGGAATTTGATGTTGATGTTGACAAACCTGGCGATAGTCCAAGCAGATGACCACAGTGTACACCTGCAGCATATTTTCACCTGTCAGACTAGAGAATCGTGTTGCATGTACGACATCTTGTTATTTTCTGAAGATTCTTTTTTTTTTTTTTTGCTTTGTCGTGTTGTTTTGCGCCGTGTAGAAATATCTTGGGAATTCCCCGGATAGCAACAATTTCTACACTGTGACAGCAAAAGGTAAAAAGTAAAAGTAAAGTAGAGACACGTTTCCACGCTTCCAAGTTCCCTGCATATATCGACGACCGGGCGTACGACCGGTACGCATTACGGCGTATAGTCCGTGCTGCATGCCCTGTGCCCTGTGCCCTGTGCTCTGGGCTACGATATAAAAATAAAATAAAATCTATTACGTGGCAAACCACCCCACATTTATGTGGCAATTTGTTGTTTCTTGATTGTGTGTGCAGTCGATGTCGACGTCGGCTTCGTCGTCATCGTCATCGTCGTCGTCGGCATCGACTTCAGCTGCGTGTCACGTTGCAAAGTAAAGTGTATCATTTTCCCATTTGGCGGCGAATGCGACCCCTTTTTGGCAAGGGCCAAACAACGAACCGAGCCGGCATTTCTCGCACTTTGTCTCAATTCCCAGCTGTCGTACCACACCTTCCCTCCCACCTATCCCTCTCTCACTCTCGGTCCATTTTGGGTAGCAGCATCCTTGCCACACGCGCTGTTGCAATTTATGAAGATTTGTGTGGCCGGTGCGGCCTCAAGGTGGGTGTACGCTATTCAGGGCCATTGCAGAAAGTGGGGTATGTGTGAGTGTATATGAATGTTTGTGTGTGAGTGTGTGTGGGTGAATGTATGTGAGTGTGTTTGACAACAGGGTGGTAGCTGTCCCGCCCAATCGGTTAGGCTGCGCCCTAGTGCACTTGTTTTGATTTGTTTGGAATAATAACAGATGCTTACCGCTCATATTATTCATTGTTCAAATTATTAACGCTTGACAATAAAAATTGTGTTTGAACAGCACTCGAAACGCGCTTAAAGAAACATCAGGGGCAACATCAACCGAAACAGAAACCAAAACTTAGAATAGAAATAACCAAAGCCTAAGAAAATGATAACAGGGGAAAAACTCTAGTCGAGCGAGCTATACGCAATGCAGTCATCAAAAATTAACAAGAACAAAATGGTCAAATTATCTTTATATTCTTTACTTTAAATGGCTATAATTTAAGTACATTAAAATTATATTTTCAAATTATTATTATCTATAGAAATTCAAGTATTTAAATTATTATAAATATTTTGATTAATTAATGGAAAATTATATTAACTCTAGAAAAAACTTGTGGAACGAAATAAAAT
>JBANCZ010000942.1:0-26643 GCA_037040025.1 Sphaerogastrella javana | reverse complement strand
TGCTCGAATTGCAACAAAATAAATTAAGATCAAAGAAAAAATACAATTTTTATTAAGAAAGTCACTTTTTTCGCAGAACTCATAAATGTGTCGCACTCAAAATCCAAATGATAGAATTTGCACAAATATCAATTTTCTATTAACAGCATGACTTTGTCTTCTCTTAATTCGTAACGGGACTATAGATTCAAAGCTGATAAGAAAAAAGTATATGGAAAAACATCACAAAGCATAAGCGACAAAACATGCATAATCAAAACAATAATAACGGAACTAAAAAAAGTGCACCATCAAAAATAAATATTGCACAAATATCAATTTTACTGAGGTATCTGCAAAAAGTCGGATGATGCTATGGCAAGGGTCCTTGCCACACAGGAAATATATATATACTGTATATACTATACTATATATATATCGTAAATAACGATCAGCATAACGATCTAGTTATAAAGATCGTGCGCTCATAAATAAATCCAAGTGAAATATGCAAAATGTATAAACTTTTTTACTTTGCGTGTTTTGCTTAAAAAAATACTGAATTTATTTGCTTTGAATAGAGAGAATAGTCGTCGCAGAGGGGAGTTAGGTTGGGGTAGGGTATACAGTCGAGTGTGTAGACTGCGCGTGCGCATTCACATATAAATTTAAATTAAAAAAAAAAAAGAAATGAAAAAAATTAAGCAAAAAACGTCGCACATTTCACACACGCCATTCGCCAACTTGATTCATGAAATATGCGAAAAATACTGAAATACAGAAGCAGCAACAAGTCACACACACACACACATAAACAACCGCAACCTCAACATCATCATTGAGATCATCATCGTGATGTTGATCATCATTAGCAGCATTGTCATCATCATTATTATGGTCGTGTAAACTCATTTAGACTCATTTGAATACCAAACGCTCTACTCGGCCTGCATCTATTTGCGTCTAGATTTCAGCTTTAGTACATACTCACACACATACACTTTTGCATACACACACACACACACACACTTTACTGGAAGGCTTCACATTTCCATGTCCAGTGGCAGTATTTTATCAACGCCACTGTAGACACATTTTTTGCAACAGCTGCCACCCCAGGCCTCAACCTGAGAGCCAGGCCAAAGACAACACTGCAACAAGGTGCTGCAGGTGCTGCAGGTGCCCGAGTTCCTCTTGAAGGCACTGTCTGACTAATTCCACAAAAAAATG
The DNA here is from genome assembly GCA_037040025.1 of Sphaerogastrella javana. Taxonomy (NCBI): domain Eukaryota; kingdom Metazoa; phylum Arthropoda; class Insecta; order Diptera; family Drosophilidae; genus Sphaerogastrella; species Sphaerogastrella javana. The sequence goes on along the minus strand of JBANCZ010000942.1, from coordinate 25,434 downwards.
TACAAAATTTTAAACTGATTCTATAAAGTTAATAATGTGGTTTATTAAAATGCATTTAGAGTGTTTAACTTCATCAATTATATAATGGAAACATGGCTAATATAAACAGATTCAGATCCATTCCTATATAGTAGTACATTATAATATGTAGCAGAACCACATATATAATTTAATCAGGAAGATTTAAAAATACACATCACAAATTTATTTCAAAGGTTCAAATTAAGTATTTTTATTGGGCAAAACCCAAAGTCTGAAGAGATTATCAAAAGAGTCAGAGACAGAAAGAAGCCAAAGCAGGAGGAGAAAATTTAGAGAAGTTTGGTTACTTTTCTTATCGATATCCAATTATCGATAATCAATTATCGAACATCTATATCAACTATCGATCTCAGTTATCCCAAACGTTTTTCGAACATAGTATGCAGAACCGAAAGTATTTCCATATTTTAGTATATTCTGCTACGATAATACTATGGTAGAAAGGTACACACAAGGTCGCTACCGTCGGGCACCGTCTCTACTATTAGATATATTTCAAGCAACAAAATGTGAACTCAGCAAATGCAGTGCAGGATATGAAGAAAGTAAGCATATCTGTATGTATATAGTATATAATGTAATACTCTTAGTAAGTTTAAGTATATAAGAAATACAAATAGAAGGGTTGCCTCTATTGTGTGTAAAAACTTTCACATTTTCATATATAGTAACTGACATGCGTGTACATAAAAATATATATAGATATGTGTTATATGCACGTAGTTATGCTCATATATGTGTATGGTGTATGTGTGTATGGTATGTACTTTACAAGTTTTAGTATATTTTGTATTTTTATTTGCGTCGTACGTGGAAGTTGGTGGAACATAAAGGTCAAAAGTTTCTCGTTTGCAGTTGAAACTTTTTTATGCAGTTTTTTTTTCTTTCTTTATCAAGCGTGTTGGTGCAGCACGTAACGGTACAGATACACATACACCTATACACAGACATATGGCCCTGTATGTATACTATTAAGAGCCATCGTTCTGGGTTGTGCCTTGCGCCTTGAGTGCGCCATATCATTTCTATATCCATTCCTTTGCTTTGGTTCGTCCTTTTTCGCCACGTCCCACAAATGTTAAGGTAGTTTTCATATTTTCCAGCGATAAGCAACGGCTTTTCCTTGTGTGAGAGTGTATGGGTGTGTCTGTGTGTGTGCTTGAGTCCTGCACTTAACAAAACGCGTCTGAGGGCGTTCGGTTGGCCCAGGTGAGAGCCCTCCGTCCTTCCCCATCAAAGACCGAGCAGAAAGCAGAAAGCAAAAAGCAAAAAGATTCGCATGCAGCAAATGGCAAAGCATAAATTTATGTAAAAAGATCTGTGATTTATAACGGCAATGGGGGCTAAAAGTTTTCGGAGACTCCCCCGTTACACTGCAAAAAATTATTATATGTATTTTTTGCAGTGTAACGGGGGAGTTTACGAAAATTTGTCTGTCAATAAGAAAAATTTACGAATTTATGATTTGTGTTGAAATTATTAAAAATAAAATAAAATTAATTTAATTAATTAAAAAATTGTTAGTTGTACAGTAATATAAATTAATATACATTTAAATACTCATTAATATAAAATATTTAAAACAAATTAACTTAAATTAATTATAATTTACTAAAAATATTTCAATCGGATATTTTTCATGAATTAAAATCATTAAAGTTTTTAAAATTAAATTTCAACGAATATTAAAAATATTTCCATTATGGAATTGTCAATTAATTCAAATTATTAATAATAACAAAATTAAGTTATTTGAATTGAGGAATATAAAATAATATTCTATTGGACAAATGTTAATTAATTATAAAAATAACAAATTAAATTAATTGAGAAATATAAATAAAAATTATTCCATTAGGTAAATGTTTATTAATTAAAATTATTAAAAATAAAAAAAAAATTTAATTAAATGACATTATTAAAATAACAAATTTAAAGTAATTAAACATTTAGAACAATTATTTATTTATTATTTATTTATTTATTATTTATTATTTATACAAATTAAATTAGTTAAACATCATTAAAAGCTATTTTATTTGGTAATTGGTAATTAAGATTTTGAATGTCTCCACTTAATGTACACAGTTTGTGTTTTAGTATAAGTTTATTTTAGTTTCTCTCAGTGTACGTTTAATTTATGGAATTTTAGTTTCAGCGCCGCCACAACTTTTGCCTTCTCATGTTTTACGCTCACCGTTAACCATACTGTTCCTGTTGTTGTTGCAGTCATCCTAGTACTTGTTGTTGTTGTTTTTTAATACCCTGTTCTTAAGTATAACAGAAGGGTCTATTCACTTTGTGTACAGTCAAAAGAAGAATAGTTTGGAAGGTGCTTAACGTACACCATAAAGTATAAGTATTCGTAATCAGGATTACCTCATTTCGCATAACGAAAATTAATAATGAAGATATTGTGAATTATATATGCATCACATGTGTGTGAGCGATACAGCATGAGCTATACGTAACATGCGCATAAGTATGTGTGTGCATTTACACATACTACGCACACATACACACGCACTATTGTGCTATTTGCCCTTTTTCCAATTGGATGCCCAATGTCAACTTATGTGTAACTATGTGTGTGTTTCGGCAAGTATTCTTCGATATCGAAACACACACATTCACACATACCTACGCTCATTGCAATTATATTGGCGCTCTTGCGCTCAAATTTCGACAGCACTTCGTGCGCGCATCATCCATCTGCACACGAACGACGAACGCATGCGACTGCGCGACGTTGATCGTTCGGCATTGCTCGTCTTCGTTCTCCCTCTCCTTACTTTCTATGTGCGCTCTAAGAATCGATAATCTTGCATTTATTGGGCAAATGAAGAGAAGTAATTACGTAGACCAATATGCGCACTATCTCTCTCTTATGCATTCAGTGCAAGGCATTGATCAACTGTTTATCTCCCTCTATCATGTGCTATGAGTTTTGTTGGCCGTTTATTACCGCAAAAAGCGGAACTTTACAATGGGAATAAAACGAAATAATTGATGTAAATTTAAAAATCTGTAAAATCTACATTAATTATATACCCTACTGCTCCAATAATACTAAAGAATGAGGTTTTCTGTAGGGCAGCGTCCCTACTGATAGATATTATTGTTTTTGTAACTGCGTGCGCCTGTCACACGTGAGTCTATGTATGTGTGTGTGCGAGTCTGTGTGTGTGTGTATGGGGAGGGGGGTGAGTTGGGGGAGTTTTGGGGTGCCACATGGCTCTACATTGAGAATGGTGGCGTACAAAAGTTGAAAGTTCCAAAAGCACATAAATCAGATGCACTTTCAGCATTTCCTGGCAGCGCAAAAAAAAAAGCCCAAAAAAAACCCAAAAAAAAATGAAGAACAAAAGGGAAGAACCTGTACACAGACCGGAAATTAACCAACGATTTCGGTCTGGTCAGCCAAACCCATTTGATATGACCGCCAAAAAAAAAAAACAAAAAAAAAAGAAATGAGTGCAGCCAGTGCAACGGTTCGTTATGGCAATCCATTTGTGCAACTGCAACTCTGCAACTCTGCAAAGGAGCCTCTGATAAATTTCGAGTCATTTGCGTTAAGTATCCTTCTGTTATTTTTTTTGATGGTCAGAAAACTGAAGCCTAATGACATACGGTCCCTGTCAAAATTCAATTAGTCGCCGGCACCCAAAAAATAAAAGAAGTGAAAGCCCTCTGAATATATATACCGAATCTATATATATATATATAGATGAGCGCGGGGCGCTCATAAATGATGATGAAGCCGTGGGGCACATGAAATATAAAGCAATTTTGCTAATTGCCATTAGGAATTTACGCTAGACTCGAGGTTTTTCGTTCCGTATCCGCACGTACCCCCACGCCTTTCCCCTGCTAATTGAGCGCCTTGCTCATTAGAGCAGCACCCGAAGCTCAGCAAGATAAGGTGGCAGATCAAGAAGGCGGAGGGAGTGTGGAGCAATGCTATAAATTACGCACACATAAGCTATTGTCAGAGTGGGCAGTGCGTGTGTATCTGATGGAACGTTTCTGTATCTCAAAGATACACTCTCGCTCATATTTCTTTGGCTTAAGCTCAATGGTTCGATAGCATCATTGAACCTGAAGGCAATCGAACTTACCAAATCCCCATTTTGAGCCCTCATACGGGGAACTTTTGTATCATAAAAAATTTAAGCGAAGCCGCATCTGGTCAAATATTTGCGCAGACTCAAGATGAAAATCCACTTGGCATAATTTAAGCCAACTTCCACTTCCCTTCCCTTACTCACGTAATCAGTTATGCTTTACATAAGTATCCATTTAATTCAGTTCAAGTACTATATTTAAAAGTACAAAAAGTATCTTTTGTAGGGCTTCAAAGAGCGTACAGCAAGTGTGAAGGACCTGCTGACAGCTTTTTTATTTGCCTTTGTCTATTCGTTCGTTCGACGGTCGACGGTCGACGGTCGATAAATAGGGCAGCCCTCTTTGCAAGCACCCCTTCGGTTTTGAGCAGGGTCCTGTCTGCGGTCAGGGTGGGTATTCTGTTGCTGTTGGGTAGTAGCTTATGTTGTTGCGAATCACAGTGACAAGATAATAAATAAATATCAAAATATGTCATAAAGAGATTTTCAACAACGCTCAAAATAAATGACAATCAACTGGTTTCCAGCCCAGACAACTGGTGGAGTGTTTACCACTCGGTGGCACGTCTAAAGGGCTGTCTGTTTGGGTTCTCTGTCAGTCTGTCTGTCTCGGAAATTGAACATAAGGTGTTACAAGTGTGTGGAGTTTCTTTTTTTATGGTAAATATTGTAAACTGTCACTGGTCTGATCGTGTGAACTCAGCGTAAAAGTAATTAAAACGACTCGGAACAGACTAACATGATAATTAATATTCTAATCCAATTTTATTGTATTGAATAGAGAGATTTAAATTTAAAATAGCTATATATGTAAAAGAATATCAAATATTTAAAGCCTTAATAAAACAACAGTAAATTATGGAGAAATTTATCTACTTTATAAACCAAAATGGATAAGATTTATTAATATTTTTACGGTTCCTTCGTTATGACTTGAAATATATAATGTTATGTTGTTAATATCAAATAATCTTTTAGATTATATAGATCATATTCCATGAAATATGAAATAAAAAATAGAGATTTATTTTTGAATTAGCTTAAATATAATATATCATACACAATATATTTATTAACTTAACGAAAGAACACAAAGAATATTGAAATATATTATTTAGTCGCTCAGGTGATTGTTGGTTAAATGAATACCGTGTACAATATGCGTATAATAACCCACGGGCTGTAATGGAACTGCAGTGACTCGAGTATAATGTCATCTACAAACTGGTTGACAACCCTGAAAAGGGGTTAAGCGTGGTGAACAACCCCGGCAAGAAGGATGTGTGTGCATATATATCAGCGACAAATTGGAAATGCTTGTCATATCCTTCATTTATCCAACTTGATACATGGATTTTTCATTTCACATCCACACAGATAACGGGGCAGACATGCTCGCATTTATTTCATAAATTATTTGTCACAATTAATTGCATTGTGTGTGCATACATGTGTGTGTTTGTGTGTGTGTGTGTGTGTGTGTGTAGCAAAGAAACAGGTTGTCCTTGCAAAAAAATCGAAAAAATTCGCATCTTTCCCTTCGATAAGCAACTTTTTCCCCGATACATTTTCAGATTTTGTGTAAAACTTTTGTCACCACTAAATGTGCGGCGGGTGCTTCGATAGGGTAGTGGGTGGTACAACCCACATACACTCTCACACACACCCGTACGGTCGGAAAGGATACTCCTCACTTTATGTCCTGCAATGACAAATAATATGATGAGATACGACATATGTGCAAACAACTTTTGTGCCGAGGCTTCATATAATTGAAAATCATACTTATACACACATTCATACACATACTATATAGATATATATATATATATATATATACGATATATATATATATATATTTGTAAGCATCTCTATATTTTTGTCAATTGAACAGACCCTTCTGGCCCGAGCCGTTATGTTTTGCGGGGCAATTTAGAGGCCAATATCCTGCTGTGAAATATGCGCTGATTTTCCGGGCCCAAACTCCAAGCGTTCGTTGTTCACTTTTGCCCATTGTTCATCGTCCTCGGTGCTTGGTCCTTATCCGGGGCTGTGCTGGGCGGGGTTTGGGCTGGTTGGGTTGCATTAGGCGTTGGATTTAGCGCTCTGAAATGATTTATGATTATGACAAATTGTTTGGCAGCAGGAACTGAAATCAAAGCGAATGTCGCACAGGGAACTGGATAAAGCTAAAGCTTTTCCACTGAATGGGGAGCAGGGGGTACCACCCCTCTAGGCAGAAAAAGAGGGAGTCATACTGAGGGCAGGTTATGGTCTCTTTAAGTCTTATGTGTGGTAAGTAATATGTGAAAGAAATATGAGAGATAGATTGAATTTTCAAAAAAGGGCATACGTAGAATACAAATATACACATACATAACTGTATCATCCGATCTTCTTGATAAGCCCAATCATGTGTGGTATTTATATGTTCTATAGCAACGTACTAATGATATGCAAATTTACTTTTTCATTACCTCAAGATCATAAAATAGAATAATCAACTTTACGAATTTACCTAGGCATTCTGGCATTTCTGAGTACGATCATCTGAGGTCGTTTGGTGCCCATTGTCATGGCTATATAGAAGACCTACTATCGGATTCCGCGTAAAAAGTCGTATATCAATGCGATCAACAGCCCAGACAGATTTAAATATATTATTTGTGGGGTTTTATGTGTCATTGGATCTGTTGATCTAATGGTTACACTTGGTCGATCTGTTGAAAACTTGACAATAAATCAGAATGCAACCATTATATGGCACCCAATACAAACTCCGAAAAATGAATACCAAATGCTGAAAGTCGATTAAAATAAACACGGTTTTGGAAAACTGCAATTAATGCTATACTATTCTGATTATAATCAAATAATTAACTTTCTTAATTGAAAACAATGAAGAGTTTCTTTATTTTGTTATGTGGTTCTCCCTGTAAGAAATATTTTGGTAACATTAACACTTTGGTTTCTACATGCTGATACACCTGATACGTGTACCTGAGCTGAGTTAGGGGTCTATTAAATTGGTTGGGTTCTTTAAAAATGCATTAAACTGTTCGAAGACAAAAGGTACAGGGCTCTCGCCCCTAGATGAGCTGCCGTTTATCGCTATGCAGGTCTCTTGGGCCTCTAATCATAAAATGGGAAAATAATATAATTTTATCCAAGAAAAAAGTATAAAATAAAATCGATGCCATAAGGCGGTGCTGCCATAAAAATGTGACAAGACATAAAGCAAATGTCCAAACACGAGACAGAGATAGAGACAAAGAGAAAGACAGAGATACACACAATATACGCAAAGATACAGGCGCACATGTACAGTAAGTACAGCCTAAACGACACATGCAACACAGGAAGGCATAAAGGCACAAGGCTCTATGGAAGGGGGCCCAGGGCTGTCGGCAGGACGATGCCAGTGAGGTGCACAAGGAAGCAGGCACGGGTAGAGAAAAAAAATACAATAAATTACTTGACGGAAGATATTGATAAGGTGACACACAAAACGGACAGCCCAAAGAAACGAGAAACAAGGCTGAGACTGAGACGGAGACGGAGACGGAGACGGAGACGGAGACCCAGACGATGAGATGACACCCTGTTGATGCCAGTGTACGGTGCAGAGCCTCTACTGTCGACCTTGTCGCTTTTTATAGCCTTCGTCGCTATCCTCGTCTCGTGAGTGTCGCCAAAGATGACGCATGTTCCGGTCCATGGACCAAAATGAAATGAGTTAAACGACGCAGGTAAACCCGACTACATATGCTGATAAGAGCCACTGTATAGGGGACCGTCGAAAGACTACGAGCAACTAGTCTTCGCTTGATACCGAAAATGAAATCAATTATTTTCTTTTGATTGTAATAAAAATCCATTCAAAATATTTTAAACAGTCTAAAGCAAACGTACCTATTATTGTATATTATGTGGTATATTATAAGGTATATTATACACATCTCTCTTCATTTGAATTTATAATTAGTCTCTATAAGTCGAATGATCAAAATATGCTCCCTATAAACCATATTTGAAGACTAAACTTCTCAAAAAAAAACTTCTCCAAAAAAAAAAACCATATAATTGCAAAATTAATCTACTAAAACGTGTCTTTTTGGACTTTTATGAACGAGCGGCATAAAATTCGTCGAAATTATAGCGACCTATACAAAAAGATATAAATCTGATTGAAAATAATAGTTAATGAGTCTAACAAAACTATGAATATTGATGTCATATAATATTCCGCTAATAAACTAAACTGGTTTCAAAATATTGATCAAAAAGCTCTGATAAGCATAAATTCTAATGACAATTTCAAGACCCTGTGATTAAAAATTAAAAAATATCCAACAGTAGGGACTGGCCCGACAGTAAGGACCCTGTATTCAGTTTTTTTGGGAAGTATAGTATTTTCGAAACATGAGGCAGGTATTTAAAATTATGGGCTCCCCAATATCTCAAGAGTGGGGGAGGTATCCAAAATTTGAATCAAATTTGGTCTGCAAGCAAAAGCAGTGCCAAATATGAACACTGTAGCTCTTATACTTTCCGAAATCTAGGTGTTCATACAGACGGACGTTCAGACGGATAGACGGCTCAATCGACTCGGCTTCTCTTCCTGATCAAGAATATATATACTTTATGGGGTCTGACACGCCTCCTTCTGCCTGTCAAACACAAATCGACTTTGCACAAAGTTAATAGACCATTTAGTGTTTTTTAAACACAGGGTCTAAAAACAAGGGTCTATTAACTTTGAGGTAATTCCAAAAAGGAATGTGTTTAACAGGCAGAAGGAGGCGTGAACTATGAACTATAGTACACCGAATAGATTGAGTAGAATTCGGGTCATTCTAGTTAAGGTTGAATTCATCTTTCGTATTGCTCTCTCTCACGAGCTAATGTTAACAGTCTAAATGTCTTGTCCAATTGGATTTTCAAAGTCTAAAATATAAGTAGATAAGTATATGTTTATGTGTATGTGTGCATATTTCAAAACAATCTTTGGATATAAACACACACATGCACACATGCGCATGATTGTAATGGAGCTATTGCGCTCTCATTGCGAAAGCTTTCGAATGCGCATCATTCAGCTGCACACGAACCTCTAACTCTTTCTCTCTTTCATTTGGTTAAACTCTCCTTTTCTGTTTATGTTCTACGATGCTCTGCTACGCTTTAAGCGCAGGGTCCACCGATTTCGTTTGGTGCATGGATCGAAGTGCGTCGAAGGACTGATAAGCCCGCCACGCTTAAGGAATGGAAGGGTGAGCACCAGCACATAGAATGGGAGAGAGAGAGAGAAGTGAAACTAGAGCAACGAAGTGCCGTCGCATTCGTTTGTCGTTCGTGTGCGTGAGAGGGAGAGAGTGCAAATGCATCAATATAATCGTAATTAGAGTGAGCGTGTATGTGTGTATGTGTGTTTCGATATCCAAACAGACTCTACCGAAACATACACACACACATACACATATTTTGCTTACATTTTCGACTATGGACATGCAATTAGGTGAACGATGATGGCACTGCGCGACTAGAAATACCCTTGAACGACTTCAAACATAGGCCCTAAAAGTAATTAAAAATGCTTGACTTTGCCAGATCAGATTCCATGGCAGATAAAACAAATTAGCACCTGAATGAAATGGGCATGTAAACATAAAAACGAAAAAAAAAGAAGCAGAAAGACAGCTTAAAGTTCAGGCAGGCTTGAACGACTTGTAATAAGCTAATAATTTATAAATTCAAATTGATATTCAGTCGGCATAAAACTGCAAAAATAATTCCCATGAATGAGGCGAGGCACAAATCATTCGGCCATGCTGACTACAGAAGCCAAAAACCGAAGCGGAATCGAAATCGAAATCGAATTCGAAGTCAAAGAAGTCGAAGGCGAAACGGAAAAAATGCAAATAGCTAAACAATTTCCCAGCACGTTCGAGCAGCGGCAAACTCATTAATTAAGTTCAAAAGCCGAGTTAGATTTAAAAAAAAAAAAATAATAAATAAATTTTTACATTATGTTCCCTAGAGAAGTGAGAGAATAGTGCGCCTAGGTGACAACTCTGGCAATTAAGATATTTATAATTTACAAACGTTTGCAACCTTTGGCGACGGCGGCAAATTAAAATTACAGACATACACAAATGATTAGACGCCTAGATACAGATACACACACACACACATACACATACACACACACACACACACACATGTACATATATATTTATAGATGTTTAGTTAGATATATGGCTGTTCGTTTGGATGATTTTACCCCCCGAATAGCGACTAAATAAAGGTTCAATTTTGTTGTCATAAAAAAAGCGTTAGAAACGTGATTGAAATCTGTGAGAAATGGCAGCTACAATTCGACTCGACTCGACTCCACTCGACTCGACTCTACTCCTCTCTACTCGTCTCACACCCGAGCCCATACGAGCCGAGCTCAGCCGAGACGAAACGAAACGAAATGAGACGAAACGAGACGAACAGAGCCGAGCCAAGGCGCCATATATCGCACCAGGCGGAACGTGTCTGCCACGTCTGCGCCTAAGCAGCGTCAGACTGACTCTCTTTCTCTTTGCCTCTCTCTCTCACTCTAACTCTTTTGCACACTCTCTTTGTGAGTGTTTGTGTGCGTGTGTGTCCCTCTCTCTATTTCTGTACGTGCGTGTGTGTGTGTGTGTGTGTTCGTTTGGTGTCTTTTACAATGTTTAAGCTAATTGCTTCTGTGTCGTGTTGCTGTTGTTGTTCTTGCCGTCTTCTGTCTCCCGTCGTTCGTCCGTGTGTCCGTCTGTCCATCTGTCCATCTGTCTGTCGCCTGTCGCTGACAGCTGAGCAATAATAATTGTCAAAGCTCTTGACTTAACTTGACTTATCGCTACCTATGCTTCTACTCTTCTACCCTGCCATTTCCTTTACTCTGCCCATTCGAGCACTCAATTAAATTGTCAAAAAAAAAAAAAAAAGACTGGCGCTCTGTATGATCACCACGCTGCCCCTGCCCCCGCCACCCATTTCCATTTCCATTCCCCACACTCTGTGGGTTTTGCGTGTCTCTGCGTTTTTTATGGCGTCAAAGTTGTGCCTTTGGTTTAGTGTACTCAATATAAATTAGCGCCACCTGGCGAGCATATTTAAATTGCTGTAAGTACAATATTTATGCAGTCATAAACAATTCCCTCTTACCCCTTGCCCGTTGCCCCCTCCCCCACCCCATGATAATCAAGTTGTCGCCTCGCCTCAAAGCTGCCATTAAAAATGTTTATGAGTTTTTTTACATGATTGTTTTTTTTTTCAATTTTTTTTTTCACTTTTCCCTACGCCTAGGAATTTCTATATGCATTTATTGCATGCACATTAAATCGAAGAATATTATGTAGTATATTGAAAATTTGTCACGGTGTTTAATAAACAATAATCACAGTTTTGTATGCATTAAAAAACAAAAAAGCTAAGCAATAATATTCAAATTATTTCAAGTAATAGCAGCTGTTGTTCCATCCATCATTGCATTCAAATATCGATAAATATTAATGATTTAATAACAGTATGTAAATTCCTTTACACTTCTACTAAACTTATGAATTTTAGGTTTAATTTAAATAATATTTTTATAAAGTTTTCAATTGTAGTTCATTCAGTAATCTAAATAAGAATTCATAAATATATATTCTTAATAGCACCTGTTTCTTTATTATTCATTATCGATAAGTTGCTTTGAAATATCGATAAATATTTATGATATAATAATAATTTGTAAGTTCCTTTACTCTTATACAAAACTTATGAGTTTCAGTTTTGTTTTTATATTTCTCAATTGTTGTTTATTCCATATAAAAATTATGAATTCTGTAGATTATTTTGGTTATCTTTGGAATCCATAAAGATATATTTTATAAAGTTCCAAAATTTTTTCATTACCACATTTGAAATATCGATAAATATTTATGATTCAATAATAATATGTGAATTCTCTTACAACTATACAAATTATATGAATTTCACATTTAATTTAAATATTCATGATACAAATTTATTATAATAAGTATCTTCAATATTCTTCAGTTACTTGGAGTTATCTTTTGAATTCATAAAAAGCGCCACCTACACGAGGGATTATATTCTATACAGTAGTATAGTTTACAGTTTTGCATGCGTCAAAAGATTAAGCAGTATTATTCAAATATTATCATGTAAAAGCACCTGTTGCTTCATCAATCATTATCTATAAATTGCATTTAAATATCGATAAATATTTATTATCAATGTAAATAATGTTTTTCTATAAAAACATAAATCACTTAAGAGTTTTATTGATAATTTTACCTACCTCTAATAAACTGTATAATATCTTGTTAATATGCCGAGTATGATCTAATTTTTTTAAAAAATATTTTTTGTCTTATTGTATTGTAATAAAGACCTCTGCTTCTACACATTTCCTTGGGATTATCTTTGGAATTCATAAAGGGCGCCACCAATACACAACGGGATATATCTTCTATAGATATACTATATAGTATATGCTATAGTTTTGTATGCATTGCTGGATATTTATGATATTTACTTAGCACTTGCAGCAAAAACTAATAATGTATACAGGTGCAAGAAACAGAAAAAAATGGTATAATGAATTGAAATAGACAGGTAGAAGATACAGAGAGAGACAGGGAAATACACAGAGAGACGGAGATAGGGAGAGTTGCAGTTGGAACTATGTATGGGAGTATATTGTAAAAAATTATTGTTTACAAATAAAAAACGAATGCAACGAGACGTCGTACATAAAAAGCAAGAAATGTGCAGACAAGCAGACACACAGACGGACGGACAATTGGACAGCTGGACAGACTGACAGACAGAATAGACGGACCATGAACAGCAGCAGAACCGTAGAGAACTGAAGACATTGAGCCATTTGGCAATTTGTTAGCATTCAATGCGATGCCAGGGCATAACTGATGGAAGAGAGAGAGAGAGAGAAAGGGAGAAAGAGAGAGAGAGAGAGACAAAGAGGGAGAAAGAGTAAGTGAGAGTGTATGAGTGCAGTTGAGTGTTGCAGCTGAAGCTCTCAACTGTGATATGCTGCAAATGAATTGTATTGGCAGCTGGCAGACGCCGTTCTTCTTCTTCTTCTTGGCGTTGTTGGTGCTTTCATTGTTGTTGTTGTTGTTGTTGTTGTAGTTGTTGTTAAAAAAAGCTTTATGAAATTTTAATAAAAAAATGCCTTTGCTGCTGTGCCACAATCCTAATTAATTGGACATTTCATAAAGGCAGCCTTGGCTGTATTAACTAAGAATGCTTAATTCAAATGCAAATACACCCACACTCACACTTACACTAACACTCAGACTCACTCGCACGTATATACGTAACACATATTCGCTGTTTATATTGCACATGTATCTGAATCAATCTCTGTATCCGTATTTGTATTTGTATCTGTATGTGTATCCGTATCTGTATCTGTATCTGTAAACTATCTGAATCGGTATCTGTGTCTGTATATGTATCTGTATCTGTATCTGTATCTGTATATGTATATGTATCTATATCTGTATCTGTATCCATATATGTATATGCATCTGTATCTGTATCCGTAAACTATCTGTATCTGTATCCGTATTTGCATCTGTATCTGTATCTGTGTCTGTATCTGTATATGTATCTGTATTTGTATCTGTATCTGAATCTGTATATGTATATGTATCTGTATATGTTTCCGTATCAGTATTTGTATTTGTATATGTATATGTATCTGTATCTGTATCTGTATATGTATCTATGTATGTATCTGCATCTGTATCTGTATCTGTAGTGCTGCGTCTGCTACCAATCGCTGCTCATGTTTCGCTGTCGCTCTTGCTAATGTTGCTGCTGCTGCTGAATGTCTTACTTTAGTGGCTAAGCTCAACTAAGTCTAGTCAGAGCAACTAAACTGAAACTGAGTCGAGCCCGAGTCTCGTCGAGTTGAGTTGAGTGGAGTTGAGGCTGCAGCCGTCGATGCTTGATTGCTAATTGCAATTGCAGTTGTCAGCGGCTGCTCGCTCTCTAAAGCTGATTGTCAGCGACATAGGCACAGGACTAGCCACATATCAGGGCCGGATCTGCGCTTGGTTAATTGAGCTGCAGCCGAGGGTGCCGTGAATACAAAGGGCCCAAAGGCCACATTGAAAACAAATACTGAAATAAATTAATTTGTGTGAGTGATAGAATTTTGACATTTACAACCAATATAAAAATTATAATAATAATTAAGATATTAAAAAAAATTATAATAATAATTATAATATTAATAATAATAATAGTAATAATAAAATTAATAATATAAATTATACATAAACTCCAACAATTTAGATTTGAAAGACCAAAAAAAACGATGAAATTATCAATTGTATTTGAAAGACATAAGTAAAATAAATTACATTAATTTAGTTTTATTAACTGAATTAAATTTTTAATTTAAGAGGTCACGAATTAAATAAAATAAATAGATATTATACATTTAAAATAATACTTCTTTAATTAAATAATATTTTTTCCTTTTCCTTATCAATAGGAAAAATAATTTATTGACAAAATTAATACTGAATCAGCTATTTGAAGGGGGCCTCACAGCCCCACAATCCGACCCTGCTGTTATCTAGACTAGTTATTGTAGCAATACAGCTTCAACTATATCTATAGCTACAGCTATATCTACAGCTATAGCTACGGCTATGGCTATATCTATACCTAAAGATACAAGTGCAACTTCAGAGCTTCAGAGGGAGCCTGTTTTTTCACAAATCACTCGTTCCCGCAGTAAAAATAGGAAAAAATGAAAGAGAGGTAGAAAGAGAGTGAGAGAAAGAGAGAACGAGAGAGAGAGAGAGAGAGAAAATTGTGTAAAAAGAAGAGGGAAAAATGGAAGTGTAACAACAAGTAGATTTACAATTTGTGATACTTCCCGTACTTCAACAACTAAATAAATATTCATCTATCGCATCCATGGCTTCTTTAACTGTGTATGTGCGAGTGTATGTAAGCGAGAGAGTATCTGTGTGTGTGTGTTGGAGTTGGGCACAAGAAAAAATCATGTCAGGCGTCAATTTAGAAAATGTTTAAGTGATTTGTTTACACGCGGCAGCGTCTATTAACGAATTTATGGTAAACAAAGGGAAGTCGTTTGTTCAGCCCTGGCCCATAGCTCACCTCATACCAATCCCAATACTATACTATACCATACTATACTATATATGTATATATATATATATATATACTATATAGTCTGTGCTGGGTAGCCAGTTCCGACATTCAGGCATCTAGCCAAACACAAAGATACACTTCATAAAATATTAATCTGCTGATTTATGTTTCTATTTTGATTTTTTATTGGAGCGCATGTGCTTGCAACAACAACAACAACAACAACAACTCGAACTACAACAACAACTCAAACAACTCGTAGAACAACTTGAAAAACTGGAAGAACTGTAGCAACCTTAGATTGCATTTTTTTGTTGTTTATGTTGCCGTGTGGCAAGTGGCAAATGCATCTAAACAAGCGTAAACACATCTTGAATTATTGTCGAAAGTTTATTTTTTTTGGCCATAAAAATGTGCATCTTGTTAGATTTTTTCCATTCTTTTTTTCGATACTTTTTTTTGGGTTGTTAATAGTCAGAACAAATTGGGTTCATATGACATTCGCTCCATTACATAAATCACATTTACAACACTTTTTTTTTAAATAGATTTCTTTTAATAATTTATTAATGTTAATTTAGAAAATATTTTCCAAAAAATACCTCAGCAAATTTCACAATATTTGTGTGAAATGTGAATATTTATTAATGTTTATCTCAAGTATGCAATAGTAGGGATGTCGCCCAATAGTATTGATAATTTGTGTAGTTTTATAATTATATTATAAATATTATAATTTTTTAAAAATTATAATTTAAATTTTCAATTTTGCACACTGCATTGCGATTCTGTGTTGTAGCTCAAAAGAGGGAGAGAGAGAGAGAAAGAGCGAGTGAAGCTCTCGGATAACGCACAGCAATTTATGCACAAGAGAGAGAGAGAGAGAGCGCATAAACGTCTGTCAAATCACTGCTCTACATGTGCCAAAAATAAGGCGAGCATATCAGTTCTTAGACGCACTGCGCCCCTTGCAAAGAGAGGCGACCAAACGAAATTGATGCACACTGCTTTTCAAGTGTGGGAGAGCGCGAGAACATAGAACATAGAATGACAGAGAGAGAGTGAGAGAGAGAGAAACTAACAGGGCGATGTCGCGCATTCGCACTCGTGTGCCGTTCGTATGCAGATAAATCCCACATGAAGCGCAGTCAAAATTTGAGCTTAAGTAGGTGTGTGTATATATTGATCTACGTATGAAACAGACTGAGCCGAAGCAGGCACGCATACACACACATATTTCGTTGAGTTGCGATAAGTTGACATTGGGTGTCCAATTGGATCCAATTGGCGCGTGATAATCGCACACATGCATGTGTGTGTGCGTAAATGTGTTTCGATATCGCAACCGACTGAGCCGAAATATGCATACACACACACACACACACACACACACACACACACATACAAATTTAGCTTAGCTGTCATATGCATGCTCTGGGGATCCAATTAGATTCTAGCCCAATGAGGTTCGCCTAAGCTAATGCTGCCATATACTTTAAAAAATTTGCTGTTTAATAATTTAAAATAATAATTTAAAAGAATATTTAATTTAAATATTAATATTATTTAAAGTTCAAACGAAGTCAGATCAATATTCCATCTAATTTTGATTTAAAAATAAACGAGTATTCAATAAAAGAACAAAGATTTACATATGTGTGTATATATATATAGGTCTAGATATAGGTTCAAACGAATATAGATGTATTTGTGGTATCCAACAGCGTTTATCGATACATCTTCATTGGAGATAAACTTTGTTCACTTGAACTTCACAAGAGTCTTCAGAGGTCGAGAGAGACAGAGAGAGAGAGAGAGAGAGAGAGGGAGAGAGAGAGAGGGGAATTGAGAGATGATCGTAGATCCTTCAGTTTATGTGCCCTCTTTGATCTTGCCCCCCCAAGGTGATAGAAGAGCATTCGTAGCAGGCGGCTCCCCATTGGCAATGGCATATGGAATGAGTATAGGCTTACCTTATGTTCGGGGATTGATATCTTTGGAATGACGGGTGTAAAATGTAAATTGAGTCACACATAAATTCTGGGCGTTTAGCCTATGACAGAGCGTGGCTAATGGCCTTAAACGGCCAATGTCATTGCCAATAATTCATCTGGCAAATTGCCAACGAATTACAAATTAATTTGAGGGCTCTAACTCCGAATACGGCTCTGGGAGCGGCAGCAGCACCGGCACCGGCGCCGTCTCAGGATCAAGAAAATGTTGTGAGCTGTGCGCAAATCGAGCGAAATTAAATATTCAAAATTCTAACAGAAAAATAATAAATATCGTGGAACTAATTTTAACTGCCAGTAACTGAATATATATACATATACCATACATACATATCTATGGTATAGGGTGCGCAAACACCGCGTCTGAGTCAATATTTGCATAAATTAGCGACGCTTCGACAGATTCACGTGCGACTGAGCGACGGAGCGTCAAATGCAGCCAATGACAATCAACCTCCCAACCCTCAACCCCCTCCCAACCCCTTCGCAGCACCCTACAAACAGTCTCAGCTGCAGCCCTTACTTGGCATTTTGTTTGTTTAAGCCATTCGCTCCGTCGTTGACGCAGTCCTTTGCCAGGATGTAATCCTGCGGCAGCGTGACCAATTAATTTGATTGTAAAATGTGAAATTCGTATTAAAATCAAATACAACAACACGGACAATAACAAAACGAAAACGAAAAAATGACAATGCGTATGACGGGAATATTAAAAAGTTGCCAAAACGTCACCACCACCAACCCCAAGATAACCAAGATCTACCCTATAGAAGACGACAAACCAGTCATCACATTATCTCATCTCTCCCGCTCACTTTTGCATCTTCTTCGACTTTAAAGTCACGCACGGAGTTTGCGCAATTTTTATGATAATTCTCTTTATTGGAACTGCCATTGGGTTGCTGCCGCCATTGCTATATGGATATGTTTGGGGCTATGGATACCTTGGGCCCCTTTTAATAACAATTTCAAATCAAACTCCAAGCGAATCAGTGAGTTGTAAAAAAAGTAGTAGTTCATGATTTTTCATTTAGGCATTGGTTTTTTAAACCCTTTACCGAAAAGATACCAAGGTCGGATTCATTTTGTAAGGTTGGAAAGACATAGACATGGATTTCTGCGACTATAAGGGACTTATGCAACCGTATTCGAAATCATCTCTCTCAATTATTATTTATTTGTAAGTAGTAACGTAGTAGGGTCGCTTAATGTCGGTTGCGCTCGACTGTTCAATGTACATTTTGTGTTTCTTCTTTTCCTTCGACGATTTTTCTGCTCTTTATTATGCGCCGTCATCGGGCACAGGTTTCTTGTCACGGAGAAAAAAGTTTACGGCTGACTTGACTGATTTGCATATTCCGTAAAATTAACGATTTGAAAAATTAGCATTATGCATAAAATGTGAAAACTGTCAGCTACAAAATGCAAAAAGGATCAATAGAAGAAGCAAACGCAAAAAGGGTTTCATAATGAAAGTTTAAGACCTTTCAATGAATGAGAAGAATATTAAGTTTCTCTAATTTTATGATTAAACCTAACCGGTAAACTATAATATAATCGAAATACAATATGAGAAAACTATATAATATATAATATATTACAATATATAATATAATGAATAATATAACTTTAATATATAACTTTATAACATAAGGTCGACAAACTATAAAATAACTGAAAACTGTATAGTAAATATGAACGTGAGAGGAGTTTCGCAAAGATTGAGCTGAACGCATATATTCCTATAACTGCAAATTGGGAAAACCCAAGATTTGCTGTCGATACTTTGCACACTCAACCTAATGTGGATTGTATTGCTGATATACTGAACTTGGCCTAGAACATCTTTATGCCGTTTTATCCACATAAAAGAATCGAAAGAGCGAGACGTGTCTATTACTCGTATAAAGTTATGGCACATTTCACGGTCGGTGGGGAAGTCGAACACGAACCGACCACAAATAAAATTCTCTTTATATGCAGCCCAATAATATTTCCATTTGGCGAATTGCCGCCCCAGAAGCCCGTCGAATTCGCAGTCGCAGTCGCAGTCACCATTACCATCACCATCACCATCACCAGTCACCAACACCAACACCGACACCGTCACTGTCCACGCCCTGTTCTAGTTTAGATGTAACGATTTGATTGTGATAAGTCCCAAGGGGAAATATCAAAATAAACATGGCAAGACAAAAAGCGGAAAAGCGGAAAAGTGGAAAAGCGGCGAAAGTCTTCGTTTGCAATTTGCCTGTTGTTGTTGTCTTTGTGAAAATCATGGCATATGATTTTATGAATGTGTCACAGGACATGCAGAATGCAGAGCACAGGACATAGAGGACATACAGGACAAAGGACAACCGACCACATGGTGTGAAGAAATCCGAGCCCTATTGCCTGGGAATTGTTATGTGCATTTCGTGACTTGAGATTTTACCTGAAATATACGTCCTAACATCAAAATTGAAGACGTAGACTTTAAGTTCTGCAAAGGAAGGAACTGCAAATGGAACAGGAACCAAGAGAGAGAGAAAGAACGGATCTTAATTATTGTATACAACCCCTTTCTGTACTACATGCATTTTTCTCGCTGTGCATACCCTTCACTTGAGCCAGAGCAATTATGTCCGTTGCAAAGGTCATTAAATCATTCATTCCGAGCCATTTAATAATTTGTGAAGGCGTGCGTACCATACATAATAATTCATTATGGCAAAATATAAAGGACGCAACCGTAGCAGGACAAAGCCCTGGAGCAGACACAGAAATCTATACTCGACTCATAAATGCTGTAGAGGCAAAACAATAACTTAAATTGAGAATGAAGTATACTCCCACACAGGAACTGACCCGCAATGTGGGCACTCGATGAGGTGAGGCCTCTACACTCCAAGAAAATAGTGCGAACGGTGCAATGAGAAGTTATAATTTATAATAATAAGATTAAAATAATATATAAATAAATATAATATATAAATAATATGGTATATAAATATCATTTAGGTGAATCTGAAGGTGTAATTAATAATAATATAAATTATTTTATTATGTTTATTTTAGATTATTATTATTTTGTGTATTTCTTGTTGGGTTAATCGATCATATCCAAGTGATATAGATTAACATAGATTTGAAGATATTATTAATTATTTAATTACATTATATTTTAATGTAAGTGAAGATTTCATTAAGAATTATAGTATTTCATTCTCATTTACCAATATAATCAATCAAATATTATTTAAAGTGTGCTTTAGTAATTATAACTATATATTCTTCTTAATTTGTCAGTAGTACTTGTCGCAGATTATATAGATACGATTTTATTAATAGTTTTTTTATTACCTTTTATTTTGATTTGATTGTGTAGATTTTCTATTGATTTATAATATACAATTATCAACATTTCAAAATTACTTAGAGTGTTCTTGAGGAATATTATAACAATAATTGTTATTTCCGATATTTTATGTAAGTCAAGTATATATAAGTCATTCTATAGCGATTGTATAGAAATATCTTATAATTAATAATTATTTTTTTGTTAATTTATTAAATATTTAATTCATTTGATAAATTTTATGTAATTTATTTATTTTATTTTATTTCTGTCCATTGTATTATATAGTGATTTTATTGTATAGATTAAATATTTATTATTACATGTCATCTACAGCATTTAAATATTTTTTCAAGTGTACTTGAGCAATATCATTTCGGAGTTTCTCAAAACAGTTTGTATAGGAACAGTAAGCAAGACAAAATTGATAAGCGGATATGAGTAAAGGATATATTCTAAAGGGTCTTTCAACAAGGACAGGTCGATGTTTGTCAAGACAGAAGAGGTGGGCGCATGGTGCAGGGAGTGGGTTTTATGTTGTAGGTGGTGGTGGGGCACCGTGGAGAGAAAAGTGTTTTGTCGGCATTGCATGTTGCCTATCGATCCGCTCTATTTGAAAGACCCTATACATGCTCCACACATGGAAAAACACAATCTCTCTCTCTCTCTCCCGCTGCCATTGTCGTTGAATAATTGCAAGTCGCAAGGAAATGTGACTCCGTCTACGACTTAACATCAAACTCTAACTCGAATTCGAATTCGAATTCGACCTCAAGCCCGAAGGCTGACTAGGAATTGGACTAGGGCTCGGTTGAGGGCACGAACTCCTTTCCGGCTGCTGCACAACAATTGCAAGTGAATGGCAAAGAAGAAGGAAGAGAAAACAGAGAGAGAAAGAGAGAAAGAGAGAGAGAGAGGGGGAAAAAGAGAGCAGAAAAAAGTTTAAGCTGTCAATATTTTGACTTTTCCTGCCTGCCATTGTGAAGTGGGCGTATAATTAATGGATCGGGCGTTTCGCAGGCCATCAATGCGAATGGCAATGGCAAAATATTGTACATGTGAATGCGAATGCGAATGCGAAATGGGGGATAGACAAGAAAAAAAGAATAAAATAAAAAAGGGTTCAACGGGATCGATTGCTTTATTTATGGCAAAATAAATTGAAATGTCAACCGGGTGGGTGGAATATCATATTCCAGCTTCTGAAAAGCATAAAAGTATGAAAGCCTTGCATTGTTCCACATGGTAATTGCAAATCTGAGTGCTCCGAGTGGCCAAAAAAATGTAACTGGACCTATATATTGCAGTGTCCCACAAAACTATACAACATCTCATGACAGACGGAGGTCACTGAATGACTTTCAATTACATCTTTTCCATTTTTCCGTCTTTTTGAAAGAGGTCGCCCATAAAAATACTCAACAATGGGCCAAAAAAGGGCGCGCGTTGTCCAAGAGCCCTACTCTGGCATTGGTCTAATGTAATCGAAACTGATTGAGACACTTTTAGCTAGATTGAGGCTTTGAAACTGAAAGTCTCAGCTTAATATATGGTACACAAATGCTTACTTGTAATATTACATATAAATTTATCATAATTTAATTTGACTGATATTCTAATCTTTACTTATTAACAATTCGCATTTTATACAAATAAACCCAATTTACATATAATGTAACATATAGAATATAATTTATCATATAAAATAATATTTATTATAAGATTCAAATATTCATTTAAATTATATATTTATAGACATACTTATACCATATTCAAATCTGTGATTCTACACATTCCTTCGCTCTTGTTGTCCCCATTATCAAACATCAGTTAACAATACTTTCCTTATAGATTTAATAACAATTTAAAGAAATTAACACATTTATATGATACATAGTACATATAATATAATATATGTTTATAAAATAAAAATATAAAACAGGGTATTAGCATAGCGACTACCTTACAGCTGCAGCATGGTCAAGCACATTCGTATTAGCTTGCCCTACTTGCTCTCTTTTACTTCTTCCTCTACTTCATTTTCTTCCTCTTATAAAGAGTACATTGATTTTCATAAGTACTTTGAATGCCTCTGTTCGGTTTTGTATATAGGTATTGGTGTATGCCTGAGTGAATATATGACTATAGGTATGAAAGTATGAAAAGTTTTATGTATAGAATGAATGTATGGATGTGGGATAAATGAAGGAAAGAATGAATGGATGTATTAATGTATGGATGTTCGGAGGAACGGATGTTAGGATGAACTGGTTTTTGTATGTATAGATGAATGGGTGTATGGATGTATGGATGTATGGATGTAAGGATGTATGGATGTATAGATGAATGGATGTATGGATCTATAGATGAATAGATGTATGGATGTATGGATGTATGGATGTATGGATGTATGGATGTATGGATGTATGGATGTATGGATGTATGGATGTTTGGATGTATGGATGTATGGATGTATGGATGTATGAATATAATTAGGTAAGCGTCTATCTCAATTTCTCTCCCTCTCTTAATTTCTCCTTCCCTCTCGTTCTCTACTACTTTCTCTCTCTCTCTCTCTCTCTCTCTCTCTGAGCGCTGTTTAAGTTAGATAATGTGCAAGGGATTTCTATGAGTTCGAAAGGGTCTCTTACTCTCTTTCAAACTGATAGAAAAGCCCCTGCACCGTCTCTTGCTTAAGCTGCTCTCTTTACATCGAATACTTCTCCTTCTTCCCCTTCTTTTTCTTCTTCTGAATTCTTACGTCCCTCACTCACAGTGGGCATTTCAGCAATCTCACTACACACTTTTTGGTTTATGTAATGAACAAGTGAATGAAACTAATTAATAATTGAAACTTGTAATTTATTTGACTTATAGCTTAAATTCACAATAGCTCGCAATTCACAATGGACATATGTATCGTAATGTGGTGGGTGCAGTTGTTTGAGCTATGTTTGAACCTTTTTTTTCGAATATCTAATGTGGTCAATAATAATAAATAATACCTCTATAAATTATGGCATCTCATTATATTCACTTCAGGTGCTCTCGCTGTCTTGTATTCGCGCACATATAACACGACACGATAAGAGACCATAAAATCGAAATTCATATTTCATATATATGTATGGTACATATACATAGTATATTGTTATACCATATCATATAGCATGATATAGCATTTCATGCGGCTCACGTCGCTGCGGTAGCCGCATCGTGTCCACATAAAGTACAAGGTGCACTCCGTATATGGGATGGGGTATATCATAATCATACATTTAAATCATAAATTCATGATTACCCCGTGCGTAGATCTATCCAAATTCCAAGCAGACTCGAGCCACCGCTCCCTTTTGGCTTGAACTTGGTCACACTGGAGCCGGTGCTTGAGTTGGGGCTACCTCCCAGAGCCCTGTGAGTGAAATCATACGAATCAAAACAAATTTGTTTTTGATATATTATTCGACAGTTACAACTTGTTCGTCTTGCATTACAAGCAGGCACTGGCTCTCTGTGTGTACTGGCCACTTTCTCTCTGAACTTGAACAAGGAGCTCTTAAAGCTTTACCTACTAGAACAATACGTTATAGGGCTTTTATTGTGTATTCTTAAAAAATGATATAATATCAGGCTGGATTTTTTGCTGTATGTGATTCAATCGTAGTTATTTAGACAGATTCATACAGATAATCATATATATATTTTTATTTAATTATATAATTAATTATTATTTCTAAATTTCACAAGAGATCTGCTCTGACCTCTGACTATATATTAAATTGTAGGGTTAAGTAACTTGGATTTGGTAAAGGCATTCATATAATAGTTTGATATTATTATAATAATGTAATATACATTTTAATTACATGTGAATTTATTTGATATTGTTTTAATATTTTAAGATTTCTCTAAAGTTTTTTGATTCTTCAAGGAGTTCTATAAATTTTGATTTATACTAAAAAGACAGGTTAAAAGCTTTAGGAATGGGTGAATATGTGATCTTTACATCATATCAGGTCTATACAAATTGTCTAGTAGTAGAATCTATATTAACATACTCAGAAATGAAAAGATTTTGTTGTATTTTGATGCATGGTATGATACCGTACCGTAGTTATTGCATATGTATATGCAAATCTGATGATATAATATAAATATTCTCTTGTTCTCGTGTTCTATCAATTATATAAATATAAATTATGCAATCAGCACAATATACGATTTTTAGTCACTGTTCTTTCTGGTTCAACAAAAAACTGCCCTGACTATTGTGAACGAATTTGCATTAGAATAAAACTGCGACAAACTGAGCGAAGAGTTCTCTTCCAACCTGCAATTGCAACAATTGGAACAATCCAACAATTCAGATATATAAATGAAAATTGCATTTCTTTTGCTCTATGTGCTTTTATTATTATTTGCCACTAATATGCGGCAACAACAACAACTGCAACAACAACAACAACAGCAACAACACCAGCAGCAGCAGCAGCAGCAGCAACAGTGGCAACAGTGGCAACAATAGCAACGCCGCTGCATTGCATATTTATGAGCTACATGCAACATGCAGCAAAGGTGTTGCACATGCGGCTATATGTCTGTCTGTCTGCCTCTCTGTCTGTCGGTTTATCTGTATGTCTGTCTGTCTGTCTGTGTGTGTGTGTGTGTATTGACTATTTACGTTTTGGCCAAGTGCCTAGCCTAGACACAACTCCTC